>ML780429.1:997072-1042217 GCA_009831015.1 Picea engelmannii | reverse complement strand
TTTATTTCAACAACGAAATACCACATAAGTATAAAATTTAGAACGCTGATATCTATATATTATTTCTCTGAAACGCCTTAGTTCTGTATATATCTATATACTATCTCTCTGAACCAAGCATAATTATCAATTTTAAACCGTTGATATCTATATATAATCTCTCTAAAACGCCTTACTTATGTAGATGTCTATATATTCTCTCTCTGAAACGCACGCCTTATGGAATAATAGTATAGTTGGTCTTTACAATTACAAGTGTTCAAAAATGATCGGTACCCCGTGCTTGGGCTTGAGTGTGAGCACGCAGACAGGAGCATGACGATAGTTAGGAGAAAGTGTGAATTTGAAGCGGGAGAGGATCATGGCCAACATCACCTTTGCTTCCATTATAGCAAAGCTCTGTCCCACGCAGACTCGGGGTCCTGAGGAGAAGGGTATGAATCCCATGCGATGCTTGCACGCATTATGCACACCCTCTGCAAACCGCTGTGGATTGAATTCGTTGGCATCTTCCCCCCATAATTCCTTGCTGTGATGAATGGCGAGCACTGGAATCCACACAGACATGCCCTTTGGCAGCTCCATATCGCCTACCTTCACGTTCTTGAATGCTTGTCTTGGCAGCATTGATGCCGGCGTGTACAGTCTGAGTGACTCGTTCAGTATCATTCCTAACTGCATGCAATAATTCAAACACATTAAAATCTTAATACACATATTCTCAAAAACATTAATTAATTACTATAATGTGCAGATCCATGCAAAGTGTATATAAATCTGTTCTAGAATAGATTATAACGTCATTAGGTTGGAATTGAGATGGGCTGGCAATCTTACGGTTTTGAGTTTGGGGAGATCGGCGGCGGATGGGGTGTTTCCCTCGCAAACTTCAAGAGCTTCAGCTCGGGCTTTGTGTTGCCATTCGGGACTGGAGGCGAGCAGCATCATCGTCCATGTCATCAGAAGGGCAGTGGTCTCGTGACCCGTGAAGAAAAAAGTCTTGCACTCGTCCATTAACTGCTGGTTCGTTAACTTCATGGAGGAAGAGGATATGGTCCGCTCTGTTTCGGCGAGCATCAATCCGAGGAGATCGTTTCCGTAGGAAACGCTACGGCCCACCTGAACCGAGTCTCGCCTCGCCTGAATGATTTCCAGCAACACACTTTCTACTTGCTTCTTTCTCTCCTTTATCTCTTTGTTAAATCTCGTAGGAAGGAACCTGCAACCCATCAAAAGCCAAAAAACGAGTTAGTTATGACCAACAGCCTCTGCTCTATTAAATCTGTAGTTCTATTTTGTATTTACAGTTTCCTTTCGATTATCGTTGTCAATGAGGTGGTCGAATCAATATATTCTTGGACTCCGGGCATTTCAGAAATCGAGACACGAGAAAAAATGATAAAATAGTTTTTAAGGACGTCGTCCACATGAACCTTGAAACGGTGACTCTTACGTTCCATTTCAGGAAATAGATTGGATTTGGACTGAGACTGGACTCGATGAAGGCGGACAATATCATTAATGAAGGATAAAATTAAAAGTCATCCGGGTGCAGCGTGGGACAATTTGGATCAAAGGGCATTAACGATGAACTTCACACGATTCTTTGTTTTATATTGAAGATTTAGTAGATGTTTTTCAAGGCGACTCGGAACAGAATGGATTGCTTGGTAAGTAGGAACGTTTACAGAACGTGGATAGACACATATAGCCTTTGGCAAATCAGCTCAAGCTCTTCGATTTACGCAACTTGCAGTGCTGGGTGACCTATTCATCTACTGTTCAGCATGCGAAACGGTAGCCAAATCTCAATAATTAAGCCATGAAGGTTAAAGAATGACAGATAAATATAATTTTTCTGCAATATAATATACTGTCTAGATAGGAATACAAAGCAACGTCAAGCGAAACAAACCGGCTGCCCGGAAGCCATAAATATCTGCTTGACTCTGAGGAAAGCTGCTGCAACGAGTTAAGCTGTTCGAAAATTCTCTGGCCCTTTTCATAACTGCTACCAAATTCGGTGCGTGCGATGATGTCGGCCGCAAGCCTGCTCAAATGCTCGCTCACTTCGATTTCATTAGATTCGCCGCGCTTTCTAAGAATTTGCTCAAAATGGTCGAGCATTTCTGCGGTGCAATCCACCATATATTTCACATGCCCCTGCACACATCAATTAAGGTTGAGCGTAATACAATTTTAATGCGTACAAGAAATGGAGAGAGCATTCATTAAACAGTATTAAGAACGATTTAATGACATATGTCAGGAGTGCGTGTATCACCTTAAGTTTGTCAGTGTGGAAAGCTGGGGCAACGATGCGGCGCTGGTGAGCCCATGCCTCTCCGTTGGCCATTAGCAGTCCTTTGCCAATGAAATCCTTGTTTCCTTTTTGCTGTAAGTGAGACTTTCCATAGCTGTAGCTATGCTTGGACGATAATATTTCCTTTATCAATTCTGGTTGGAATACCGCCAGTCGCGCCTCGACGCCCCACCACAGTACGAATTGATTCCCTGTAGGAATCCCAGACAATCAATCATTCGTATCAATACAATTAAATCCTTTTGTTATTCCAATTTGGTTATACCTGCCCAACCTTGCATCCAACACAATTGATAATAACAAAAATAAATTTCAAGACGTTGCAGTACGCCAGGCTCACGGATCTACGTTAACGAGTGAATGAATGTATTGATGAACTTGACGAAGTCGTATGCAATGATTAAAGTTAAACCTTAGTGCACAAAATTCAGCAAGGAAAACACAGTAACTCAAAATCTATCGAACGAACGCGTTCATTGAGCAGAAAAAGTTGATAAATAAACTGGTACCTATCCCTCAAACTTGCGTAAAGGAAGCCTCCGCAAGGCCCGTATTAACAGTTTAGTTTAAAGTTGTTAAAAACAGCATCAATCGTAATAAACCCATAGCAACCAAAAAATATTTAAATGGGTCTATCATTCCAGATCCCAAAAAAGAGCTCACGAAGATGAATATAGCGGCTACTATGGCATTCAAAGTTGGCTCTTTTCAGTGGAACACAAGATTAACTTACCATAAATTCTGGAATACTTAACATAATGCGGTAAAAGCCTGTCGACAATGTCATGGCTCAAGCATTCCATATCGTTCGCAACCTCCTTTTCACGAAGGTTGGTGATGGTGATAAGATTGCCAACCATAAAACTGGGCGGAGGCCCCTTCACTCCTTGTCTTTCCATAAATCTTCTTAATCTACGGGGTTCCCACAGATAGTGTTTGAAAAATTCGGATACAGCTCGAACAATTATAGAAAACACTAGTATAACTGACGCTTGTATAACAATAAAAACCCATCTATTGTTATCTGGTACAGACAGACTGGATTCCATTGCAAAAGAGATATAAAGTTCTCAACAAAATTCAGCTGAAGGCCTGCTTGAGTACTAGAGGCACCGGATGCTATAACAAGCACAATGGAGGCCACTAATTGTCTCTGTAAAGAATAGCATTAGAGGCATAGTTATAAAAGGGACGCAGGGAAGGAAGGACAAAGTGTAGTTATTGGTAATGTAGCTTTCGATCGGAGTGTCCTCCAATTCATATGAATATGTCACTACCGGTTTCACCATGCCCCACATATGCACGGCACATGTCGTGGGCAAACACTGCACCAAAATAAACTATAATTCAGCGGGGCATGTCAGCCACGTAGACCCCCGATGATTTTGTCGAAAAGTATCAACAAAAATTGTGATGACTTCATCATTACAATAGAATACAGTTCTCCTTTAAAATGGATCATCCCTAGGCAATCAGTGAAAATTGGGGTTCGTGGATGGAAATACTATGGTAGACAGAATAACAGGGATATCATAAATTCGCACGCCGCTGCCACATAATGGAGGGGCAAAAGCTTCTCCGAGGGCCAGTGGGTCCTCGGCCGCCCCGAATCGCAGGTTCCAACGCATAATTCTTGAATTGAGGGGCTTCCTAAGTCCCGATGCACTCACTAACGAACTTAGCTGGCCAGTGCATGAATTGACCTCAATCTCAACGGGCTTGACAGCAAGCTTGCTTGGATCGTACTTTTTAAAATATTGTGCCTTTCTTGAGCAACTTTTCTTCCTTTCTATGCCAATCCAGTGACCTTTGATCCAAACTCCAATAATTTGCAGCAATTTGTTTCATTTATTTGGGGATTAATGTCTAATCTTTCTTCCTCAGTTCTATCCTTTTCGAAAGCGGATAGAATTGCAGAGCCCGTGGTCTCCACACCATATACGTAAGTAGCAGATGGCTGAGAATGGGTTTGTCGCTAACCCATGTCAGAGGCCGTCCCATAACGGTATTTATTGTTTCCGAACCGCAGCACCAAGAACAATGCGCTTCGCTTCTCTTCTCTTCTCTTCTGCGCACATGCCCTCCTTGCCAAACCCCAATTGCCATTGTCCCCCAGTGGATTGTCCCTGCGAAACACTTGATATTTTAGCCGCCGGACAACTTTACAATTAAATGGAGGGGACAAGGCAGGCAACTGCTTTCACTCTGTCACAGTGTGATTTGCGGAGAGGGTTTCCCGGCGGCTGCGCGACTCCATTGCTCGCGGTCCGGTGCAGGTGCCCGTTGTTTTCGGATTGCTGCCGTTCCCGTCCGTTGGGCGATGAGTCGGGGGAGGGTCTAGCGCTTGACTCGAACCGATGATCAACGACCGCTTTTCTCTTGCGCCGAGAAATTTAAGTAACGTTTTTGACCGTTGAGGTATGTCAGAGAAATTTAAGTAAAGTTTCCGATCGTTGAGGCATGTCAGAGAAATTTAAGTAACGTTTCCGACCGTCCGATATGCAAAAGTGCACATTTAGCCGACGGCACGACGTCTGTGATTTCTCTAATTTAATTTATCACCAACATTATGTAAATTAAAATGAGGAACTATAAAGAACATATTTATATGGATTGCATTTCAGAAGGAACTATAAAGATCGAGGAGTTATCTGGTTGGCACACGAAGCACCAACGTGGTAAGTGACCGTTGATCTATACCCTCCGCCTCGCACATCTAGTTTGTTACAATAACATCAAAGGAAGAAAGATATTGCACGCCCTCCATATGATGTTAGTGATTTTAATAGTGCATCGAGTTGGTTGATTTCAATAGTCTATCGAGTTAGTGATTTCAATAGTGCATCGGCTACTAACTAAGATGCTTGTTACGTCTAAAGGTATAATTAATCATTTTTTAATCTAAAATTTTAATATGATGGTTAACAATTGAAAATGTTGGAATATTCTTAGTTGTCCTCCTAAATTAATGAATGTGATTTATTCTTCATAACTTTCTTGTATTTTTGAATGCATCAGTTAACCTGTTTACTTTTTAACATTTATTAAGAAATTACTGTACCACCATATGATTGTCATGTTTAACTGATTAACCTTTGGAATTACCACATTTAAGACTAACTTTTGGATGCGTTTCAGCTCTCAGTGCGTTTCAATTCACTAGAGTGTTGTCCATTCACATAACTTTCTAAGTTCACCAGCCGCAACACCAGTTGTCTGTGCGTTTCAATTCACCATAATGTTGTCCGTCCAAATAACTTTCGGTATTCACCAACCACTTTGCGACTATGCTAGTTTATGAGATATCAGATTTAGTCAATTATAGTTCCCACTTAGTCAACTAATTTTGATTAGTTCATAATGTTTGTTTGTTTTCAAACAAAGTCTAATTTATTCTTCTCCCCACTTAGTTGACTAATGAACTTAGTTGACTAATGAACTCCTTTGAACAAAGGACAAAAAAACGTTCATGCCAATTCAAGTGGTAACATTGTATCGATATGGGAATAACAATATGGTCCATGTGGGGGCATTGAGAACCTTACAGTGTCCAAAAAAGTCATCTAAAACTAAACTCCAAAAGCATTTTTTGAAACAAAACTCCCCATGGAAAATGTTTGTTGCTTTTCCGAAATAATGATGGATGAAAATGTTCTATGCCCACATGCAAAATGAGGGTGTCTTACCGAGTGGACACCAAGATTTTGACAATATAACTTTATCATGTATTGGACAATACAACGACCAATTATAGATCTTACATGATAAATTTGAGCTCTTAAAATTTCGCATAAAAGAAGAAATACTCCGACAACTTATCATGTGTTTTTACACTAGTTAACACGTTTTTAAAAAATGTCTACCCAATCTCAACATGAGTAAAACATGCCAAAGCATTACTCATAAAAAAAAATGATATGCAAACTAAATCCAACCATGAGTCAAAAATGCCAAAGCATTACTCATAACAAAAAAAACTATGCCAACTAAACCCAAGCACATATGCGATATATTATATACTAGACTATTTCTTATTCATTGTGATCAAGCCTATTGAGACTCATTCTATCTTATTCTACAATGACACGAAGTGTCGTTTTAACAACCATTTCAAGAAATTTTCTCTTATAAATTAGAATCTAGGATCTAGGCCTCAAAAGTATTAATGTGATTTATAAAACTCTGAATAATAGTGTTCCAAAGTACAAAATTGGATTATGAAAATTTGAGTATTGTTGTTTTCAAACACTAAATTTGGTTTAGAAAGTTTGAATTTAAATAATACAAGTATCAAATTTGATTTTAAAATTGGGGATTTCAATTCCAAAATAATGAATTTTGATTCCTAAATTATTAAGTGTTGAATTTTCATCTTGCAAACCAAAATTAATGAACAAAGAAGAAAATATAGAACAATCACATAGTAGAGGAGAGTAATGGCAATATTTATTTCTCAACCAAATGATGGATAGATGAATACAAGTCTCATAGAGCACCTCACATGATTCCATATTTAAATTAAATAGATCTCAAGTGTTTTCGAGCATACTAAAATAAAAAAGCTTGAGAAACCTTCAACCAACCAATGCACTACAAGGTATGTGTTGTCACAACCTAACCGATATCCATCTTGACAACAATTTCCTGATGCCTTGCCCAACAAATCAATCATCATCTTCCTGCAACCCAAGAGAATCCAAACAACACCACAACTTCTCTAAGAGCACTAGTTGCAAGAACATGTCTACACAATTTTCTCTAGTAGGGGCCACTCCACCTCCACTAAGTCAACATAACCTCAAACTAAATCGTTCCAACCAGTGTATGAGAGATTGGTTCTTCTCACATACCTAAGCACACTCATCTCCATGCTCTTTACCTAGTTTTCCATGTTTCCACTAACAACACCAACTACATGTGAAATATTTGAATATTCTCATTGCAAACACCAACCTTCCTACTGTATTTTACATAAGACATATAATCATTTTCTTCCTTACTACTAGGACAAAAACTTGAAGGAAGTTTACAATGGAAAGCTAAAGAGATATTTATCGATTTCATAATGTTGACACTGAAGTATAGACTTGTAACAACCACAACTTAACATTTTTCCAATTTCTCTATACATTTATTTCCAAGATTTGTTTTGTTGTTCCTATATCCTTCATGTGAAACATCTTGGTCAAGTGAGTATTTAACCTACTAATCTCAACCATGTTTTTCCTTCCACAAGCATATCATCAATAGAACATCAATATAATAAATATGCAATAAATACAATGATCGTACTCACTTCTTAAGAACTTGGATTACCATGAAGTAATCAAACATATTGTACTATTACCTGGTTACATTAGGCCATACAATGATTCCTTGAGTTTTCAAACATTGTGGACAATAGGATCCCACAATATGCATCCGTTAGATCCATCACCATAACCAACAGAGATATGAAACTTTGATCTCTTGACCAAAAACTCACCAAGCTAGCCAAGAGAGCCTTCACCTCTAATCTTCATGATGATTTCAATGGAGTATGCAATCCATGGGCTCTAAAAAACACTAACTACCAAACATAGGTGCTTAAAACCACAACTCTTGACCTAACTTTTCCCCATGAAAAAAGTAAGCCAACCTTCCCTCAAAGATAAGGTATATGTAAATACTGCATGCTCGCCCATATCAGCTAGGTCGTTTAGAATTTACCGGTGACATTTAAAAAATGGGGTATGCATTCCTAACAAGGTCTTACAATAGTATGCCCATTTAGATATAAAAAAGTGTCAACTCCACCTCAAACTTTCATTTTGTACTTTCACCATTGATTCAAATTTGATTAATCCCATCAATATTTTGCATCCATGCTTTACTTAGGACCATCACCGTGATATTTTTCTCTACCTCCTCCAACAACTCTTCACAACGGTCGATGATCATCTCATTGAGGCATTCAATCAAACATTGTAGTAATTGGCATAGATAAGTAATATAAACCTTGCTCTAATTTTCGTCATGGCTTACAACTTTCATGCCCTACCAACCTTTCGACTCATAGTTTTTTTCTCCTCCCAAACCCTCGTTTTCCTTGCAACAGACTCTCTGTCTCTACACTTGAATAAAATTATTCCCTCAACTCTCAATACCTTCACCCTACCTCAACTCGGATACCACTTGTTGGGATCTGGCCGCAAAACACAAAAGTTAATCAACAAGAAAAAAATTATGTAACATCACACACATGCAAGAGTAGAGAGATGGGGAAATGGTATCCTTCTATTCCTCAGCCAAAAAAAGAAATGGATTACAAATCTCATCAAAGAACCTAAAGGAATTCAACATTTAAGAAATCATTTCATAAATGCTTATAAGGATTTGAAGTGCCAATTTCTTGGGAAACCTAGATTACAAATATCATCGAAGCACCTCATGAGATTCAACATTTAAGAAATCATTTCACAAGTTTTTATAGGGATATGAAGTGTCAATTGCTTCAGAAACAACAACGAAGTTGTAACTTTCTAGTGATTGTTGTCACCTCTCAACATTAAGATCACATTACAATTGTGTGTAGTTAGATTTTCAACTATTTTGAATTCATATTCTAATGTGTATATATGAAATTCCATTATCATCATTCAACATTTTATTAATGTACGTGCATACATATCACGATAACATACATTACTAAAGATATCAAAATTAAACACAAGAAAAATAAAAATAAGTGATGTCATTACATTAAGTAATTATTAATTCTCACTAATTTCAAAATCCGTAAGCACAAAGATGAGACCCCAAAGGAAACTTAGAAAAGTCACCACTTTGGTGGATTTATCTTTGTGACTTTAGACTATGGAAAGTCCTATTCAAGGGTATTCCCTAAGGTAAATTAAGCTCAATGTCTTATAGTATGAAGTGCAAGAAAGAGAGAGATTAGTTATGTTATTATCTAATATATTTTTTATGATTAATTTTCTTTGATTACAAACTTAAAAAATATTTTCTCTTATCCCTAAAGATTAAATGATCAACGACACAAAGATAAACAAATGCAAGTCAATTTCTAATTATCCCATGAAATTCAACACACTTAAAGATAAAAGGTCAATTCTAAATATTTTTATGAAGTGATCGATGCAAAAATTTCATATTTAAGAAAGATCTAATAAACAACATTCTTTTCAAGATGCAACAATGACAAACTAGGCCTTCATCAAGCAAATTGATTTGTATTTTTAGTAAAAAAAAATAAGTTTTCTTATGAAACATCCAATATGACATATAAACTAGATATAAAGTATTATTTCAAGAAAAAAAATCATATTTACAATCAAATTCAACAATAAATTCAACAATTCCCTTGACAAGTATTGAAACGATGCTAAACTATGGAAAATTTATAAAAGACATATAAGATTTTTAGACCTAGATTCCACAATTCCTACTTCAAATATGTATGTATGTTGTTTTGAAATTCCAAATTAATATATGAAACACAAATTCAAAGCCTCTTAAAAGATATCCAACTAGCAAAAAAAAAGAGTCCAACAATATGCAGATCCTGTAGGCTTTAAGGCTATAAAACTAGGATGATTTTCCACTTTATCCACTAGAATGAGTCCAAATATGATTTTTATTATTTATAGCAATGAAATATTCAAATCTAAACAAATTTTGAATTATCTATTAATATCTTTAAAACGATCACAAAAACAAGGGCCAAATCAAGCAAAATGCCTGAGGGTTTTGAAGGAAATTTCAACAATTTTGCTTACGAAGGGGAAAATATTATGGGATGATTTTTAGGGTATAAATGGATTTTTTTTATTTTTTTATTTAAGGTATTTTTCTACATTAAATTTTTTATTTCAAAACAAAACAAAAAATAAAAAAGGTAAAAAATGAGATTGTTAGGTGTTTTTGGGTTGGTTGAGAAGGGAAGAAAACCCGTACCTTGGTTTGGTTGGGATATGGGGTCAAAATTCACTTTAAGGGTTTTTTTTATTCAAATTATATACAGGATAAGAAAGGATTTCAAAACAATATAATACAAATCTTATATCCATCAAGCAAATTACCACAAAAATTGGAAGGGAGGGCCTTTCAAGAATAATACCACCTCCAAGACAACTAGGGAGATTTTTTATTTGAAAGGGAATGAATGTTTCCCTTTTTACCAAAGAATAGTATGGAAAAATTCCACACACTACAATAAAATAAGAAAAAGGTGGAAATATTATCTCTCCAACATAGCTATACCACTCCTCTATGGTTCCCAAATTGTCTTTGACAAGTCCAAACCTGCAATAAAAGATAACTAGTATGCTCCAAGATTGTTTTCAAGATTTCAAGAAGGTTGATTATTCATCAACACAAAGTATTACACAAGAGAAAAGAGGAAATATTTGTATTCCAATCGCTTCTAACAATTTTACAAAGAGGAGTCTCTTATTTATAGATGAAGAGCTCAACAACCTCAAAAACAAAATAACATCAATAAAATAGCATTAGAACTCTAAAATATCCTATATCTGTGCTAAAAAAACTATTATCCTCTAACAAATTACATAGGGTCTATTAAACAAAAATATAATAAGGTGGACTTGCCACATGTACAATAGATGAGAATAGATGCTTCTACAAAGTGGACACCCTCCAAAAAAGTGAGATAGATATGGTCAAAATACAATAGATTATCTCATATAGGGGGGTATTGATCTGTCGAGGAAGGAGATCTGATAGATAACATGAGCAATCAAGCCATTTTCTGGCAGTTGACCAAAAACTCAATAGGCGTGCATCATTAGTTTGGGTAGTCCAGTGATGGAGATCCAGTGTCGGGATGATCTCAGAGTATCCAAGAGGATGGGGCTATCTAAGTGCGAGTCTCGGGGATCAAAAGGAGAAGCTCACTGCATCCATATAGGAGGGTGAAAATGGATTTTCCCCCTGACAGATTGGTTAGCTAACAGATTGAGCTTTCTCTCAGGTGTGTAAGCATGTTAAACAGAGCAACCATGATGCAGCTATGAAGAGAGGTGCACTCACTAACCCAGAAAATGCCCCCCCCAAAAAATGTAGCCAACAAAAACCAAGTGAGACAATCGCTTTAGGAAAAGAGAAGAATGTTTTATTTGAGTCCCAACTCACCTTATATACTCAAGGAATCATTTATTTACATATTCATATTTAAATAGCATAAAAAATGTGAAGTGGGTCGAGCCTAGTTGGATGAAGTGTGCGCCCCAGGTGGGCATTCTCCTAAGTGGCCTCCTTGGCCCAATTCCTCCATGTTTAAATATGGAAGCATCCCATCTTCCATGAGAAGGTGAGGAAACTTGTTATGCAATACTTCAGCTATGATCCACTTTTCCTGAGTTGGAGTTTGGTCGTGGCAGGCCACCAGATATGAAGTGTATGCCAGGTGCCTTGTAGAGAGGGTCTGGGTGTCCAGTAGAGTGTCTTTGGCCAATGGGAGTTGGAAATCCAGAATGTTTTCCACTAGATGACTAATGATGATTGGTTCCTCCAAGAGGGGAGGCTCAAAGAACATCAAGTGATTTACATTATAATAACATTGTGGTGGCAGATCCAACCTATAAGCATTTTCTCCAATCTTGTCGAGGATGGTATACATGCCATATCTTATTGGCAGAAGCTTGTGATGGTGACCTTTGAAACGCTTTTTATCTAAGTGTAACCATACTTGATCCCTTGGTTGAAAGGACATGAAGGTCATTTGTTTGTCATGGCGCTGCTTGACATGCTCTTGAGTTTCTTTAAGTGCTTTTGTTACTGTAGTCTGGGGTTGTGAAATTTGTTGGACAAACCGTTGTGATGAGATTTGTTCCTGTTGTTGATGGAAGGTACCTTGAGGAGCCCAAGTGACTGGGATTTCAGTTGGAGATGTTGGTTGGAACCCCAAGCAAACTTCAAAAGGTGAAAACCCTGTGGAAGAATTTGTTGCCTTGTTGTAGCTATGTTGTAGAATGTGCAAGTAATTTTCCCATTGTTTGCCTCACCCAAAGTGAGTTCCGAGAGCATGAACCAAGACCCTGTTGACAACCTATGTTTTGCCATCCGCTTGAGGATGGAATGCAGTAGAAAACTTGAGGTGGCACCCCAATACTACCCATATTGTCTTCCAAAATGTGTTGAGGAAGTGAGAATATATGTTGGAGATGATAGTGCTTGGGAGGCCAAAATGTGGCCAGACATGTCGGAAGTAGAGTTCCGCTCTTTGTAGTGTTGTAGTAGTCTTTGTACATGAGATGAAAAGTGCCATTTTTCTAAAGTGGCATGCCACTACCCAGATTGCATCATGTCTCTTTTGGGTTGTTGGAAGACCACTGAGGAAGTCCATTGAGATTGATTCCCAAGGTCGGGAAGGAAGAGGCAGTGGTTGATATAACCCATGCTTCTGGTTGGATGGCTTGGATTGTGAGCATAATGCAGAGGCTCAGATAAATTTTTCAACTTGAGGCTGCATGGAAGGCCAATGGAAATGGTGTTGCAGATGTTGGATGGTATTTGTGGTATCGAAGTGGCCCCCATAGGCTGAAGCGTGAAACTCCCTGATGAGCAAGAGGCGGTCCTCTTAGTGTGGAACACATAATAAATTCAACTTATAGAGCTATCCATCCAAAATAGTGTATTCTAGGAAGGGGGTCTGATTGATCACTATGGAAGTTTGCAATATTGCCCAAATCTCTTGAAATTCAGGGTCAGTAGCATATTGATCCTTCCATGTGTCATAGGTAGCACATCGCCCTTCTAGAATTGAGAGAACTGGATTGAGGGGTTGGCTTAGAAAATCAATCATCTATTAGAAGTGCCTTTCTTATATGTGATGACCAAGTGAAATTGTTGAATATAGGAGGCCCATTTAAGGTGCCTTTGTTCCTGGATCTTCGACTGAGAGTTGATGAAAATCCAAGAGTGGTGGTCGATATGCAGAATTGTTTCTTTTACCTAGCAAATAATGCCTCCATTGCTTAAGGTCTTGAATTAGACTATAAAACTCTTTTTCATAGGTGCTATATTTTTTTTTACCTCGGACAGGCTTTCAGAGTGGTAAGAAATGGGGTGTCCTCCCTATTTAAGTACAACACCAATAGCATATTCTGAGGCATCCGAATTAATCTCAAAGGGTTGGGAGAGGTCTAGCAGGTGTAAGACAGGGGATGAGTAGAGGGCTTCTTTGAGCTAAGAAAAGTGATTATTTTCTTCTTTATTCTAGATAAATGTAGCATAACTATTTGAGAGCTGATGCAAAGGACAAGTAACTAGTGAAAAATAGGGAATGAACTTACTATACAAATTGATGCCACCCAAAAAGCTTTTGAGATCCCTAGATGAAGGAGGTAGTGGCCACTTCTTCAATGCTTGGATGTGGGATGGATTTTGTTGAATACGTTATGAGCTGACCATAAATCCGAGATAGGGAACTGAACTCTGACAAAAATATGACTTCTTCTCTTTGACTTGTAACCTGTGTTCCCGGAGGATTTGGAGAACTTGTTGGACATGTTGCATGTGAGTGTCCCATGTCTGGATGAATATGAGAATTCCATCTAAGTATATGACCACAAATTGACCCAAATGTGACCTAAAGATGTCATTGATGAGCCTCATGAAAGTGGCTGGGGCGTTCGTGAGGCCGAAGGGCATAACTTTCCACTCAAAAATACAAAATTCGGTCTTGAAAGTTGTTTTCCAAACATCATCTAGGTTCATTTGAACCTGATGGTATCCCACTATTAAATCCAATATAGTAAACCACTTAGCTCCATGGAGGGTGTCGAATAACTCCTCAATCTGGGGCAGGGGGTGTTATTGGATAAATCCGTAGGTGTGGACACTAACCGATCTCCCTAGATCCACCTGGATCTAGAACAAAGCAAGACAGAACATGACTCTTTCCCTAGATTTTGACCATTGAATTAAATAGGAGGCAAGAACTAATAACATACCTTATTATCGCTTCCTATGGTCTTTGTTGCTCCTKCTTCGCTCCAGTGCTCTCGTGCAGTTAAGACCAAGACAACACAAACCAACCAAAGTGAAGAAACCACAATCTATTCAACGATCAATCTATGTATATGATCAAGGAATTATACAATAAAGTGGAAATATCTTTATGGGAAAGGGACATATTACTGTATCATATTAATGGAAAGTAAAGATTACAACCTGAGACTTGATGTCGCAAACTTCCTTTCGATGGCCCTTGGCTCCGACACACACACTTGCTCACTTGCATGAAGAAGATCAACCCCTTTGGATAAACTTGCTGGAGTCTCCAAGCTGTTGTAGCTTCAGTCCTTCACACAATTCTTTCACTAATTCTCCAATGAATCTTGCTTAACCTTGCTTAACCTTTTCCATGAGAATTCCCTCAATATATAGGAGAGAATGAATTAGTTACTTGGATAAGAATGATCCCAAAATATCAGGGAATCTAGTACTAGTATAACCATTCGAATGCCATCTCATCCTTCTAGAAGATTCCCTTCTAGAAGCATCGAGAATTCATCTTTTTCCTTGCTTTAGAAAGATTTTTCACCCTATCAGTTCAACACAGTGCGAACTTCTCGCACCCTGGCTTAAGGTAGCCTACGAGAATCATGCATTCTTGCAGGCAAATATACTAGCAGCCTGCGAACAGTCTTCAAAAATGAGTTTTCTGGAAGAGATGAAAATAACTTTTTCTCAGGAGAAAGTTCTTATGAAGAGCCTGAGTACACCACCATTAGTACATCATCATGATGACCAAAATCATGGGTAACAGGGGGTAATGGTTTTTTACTATGGCTTTGTTCAAGGCCTGATAATCGGTGACAAGGAGAATTTCTGAAGTATCTCGTTTGGGGATAAAAAATGTGGCAGAATCACAGGGAGAAGATGATGGTTGGATGTGGCCAGAGTTGATGAGGTCGGTCAATTTTCTTTCCATTTCCTCTGTTTATGTTAGGGCCAAATGGTATGTAGGGGAATTAGGCAATGTAGATCCTGGGATGAGGTGAATGGAATGGTCAATGTGTCGGAAGGGGGGGAGTCCCGTCAGATATTGAAACACATATGCAAACTGTTGGAGGAGGGGAGTCATTATTTCGAGAACAGGGTGAGTGGTATTGTTTGGTGTTATGGGGCACAACACATAGAGAGAGACACATTGGTTTAAATTTACATGTGGGATTTGTTCTTTGGTAGCACGGGTTTGGGTGTTGTTGTGGTTAAGATATAAGTGTAACCTTCTTTGGTAATTTTGTACTGGTGGGATTTGGCCATATAGATATTATTTCTTTGGGTTTGGTATGGGATCCCTAACAACAAATCCGAACAATCCAAGGGGGAAATATCACAAAGGATAGTATATTTGAACTGGCCAATGGAAAAAGTGACCAAACAACACTAAGAAACTAAGATATTGGGGCCATCCTTCTGGACGCATTCGAACTTGTAGGGTTGTGGGTGGGGATTAGTAATCAGTTTAAGGCGTTTGACAAGGTCTTGAGACACCAAATTCTTTTTTCTTCCATTGTCCATAATCAGTAAAGCCAAGGAGTTTTTAATTTGGTAGTTATGAGTGAAGAGGGGTTGGGTGGAGGAGTTTGAATCTTCATGGGTTATTAGGATCAACAAGGGATATACTTCTGTGGGATTGTCTAGGGGAACTTATTTAGTATCTTCCAGTTGGGGGTGGTAATGAGCTCAGTCACTAGTGTTTTGTTGGTCTTTATATTTTGGAGGATTCGACAATCTGAAGAATTGTGTGAGGTAGTCTTGTCGAATGATCACCAGGGTGTCCATGTATTTGTATGAGGTATGGGATTTTGAGCCCGAGGAAGTGGAAAGAGGGTTGAAGGATTGGAGCTAGATGGTTGAGAGGCAGAGGGGTTGGTGTAGGGGAGGGACTAAGGAGTACGACCTCTAGGAGAAAATTTCCTTTCTATAGCCAAATCTCTTTGAAATACTTTGTCTAAAGTTGGATTTTCAAACAGATCTACTTCTCTAAGAAACTTAATCAATAAACAAACAACAAACTTCAATATGAGTACCTCTTTCAGATCTGGAATATGCAGTAAGATGCACATATTGTAGAAGAAGTCTATGTAGACTTGCACTCCTTGGGAAGGGAGTTGTAAAAGCTCATGCCATTTGATCCACAAAGATTGCACATACCCGAGTGAGTAAAAGCGGTTTATCAATGCCTCTAAAATTTGAGCCCAATTTCTGATGGGTTTGGAAGTAGAAGATTCTGTAGCATCTCCAATCTCTATCATGAATGTGGTCTTGTCTTGCTCTATATCCCACCAGGTTTGTGGAAGTCCTTCTAATTGCAAGGCTGCAATATCGAGCTTTCTCTCCTCGGTAAGGCCTGCACATGTATTAAAATAGGTGGAAAGGCTATGGATCTAGGAATCTACAACTTCTCCATTGGTTTGACCAACAAATTTGGATAATTGTATTTGAGTGTCCAACCAGAAGGGGTCTGGATTGTTATGTTGTTGCATTCTGAAAAACTCATTGAGGATAAAGGAAATATCTTGGATGGGGTTTGAAGTGTTGGAATCTGAGTCTACTGCCAAGGTATATTTTCATGGAGGCATTCTGAACATAGGGCGCAAAACAGAGGATCGGGCTCTGTTGTGTGAACAAAGTGCGCAAAACCCTAGAGTAAAGGAGCCGAGCTTGTCTAGAGGGAGAGATATGTATTGTTTTAGATTTGTGAAACTCCTCTCTGTTGTAGTGGATATCTATGCATCCTTAGGGATATGATATTTGTTGATCCTCTTGCATGAATAAGTTAACCCTGAAATGGGTGAAATCTGGACTATTACATGAAACCTCTCCCCCCCCCCCAAAAAAAAATGAATTGGCTCAATCTTCAAGATCGAAATATTTTCCATTGATATTGAGGCTCTAATACCAATTGATCTTCCTAGGAAGGATATATTATAGGGAAGGTGACCAATCAAGCCATTTTTCGACAGTTGACCAAAAAGTCAATAGGGGTGCAACTCTGAGTAGGGGCACATCATTAGTTTTGTTGTTTTAGTGATGGATATATAGTGTTGGGATGATGTGAGAGTAGCCAAGAGGATGGGGCTATCTCAGTGTGAGTCCCGACGATCAAAATGATAAGCTCAATGCAGCCATAGAGGAGGGCGCACTTACTTCATCCCGACAATGAGAAAACCAACAAGGGTGCAAAACCTAGGTTGGTGTGCCCTCTTGTTTACTTCAAAAAACTTGTCGAAATGGATTTTACCCCTAAGATATTTGTTAATTAACGGATTGAGATTTATCTCAGGTGTGGAAGCATGTAAAATGGAGCAACCATGATGCATCCATGAAGAGAGGCACACTGGCTAACCCTGAAAACACCCAAAAAATGAAAATGTAGCAAAAACGTGAAGTAAAACTCAGACAACAAAAATCAAGTGAGACAATTGCTTCAAGAAAAGAGAATAATGTTTTATTTGAGTCTCGGTTCACCTTATATACTCAGGGAACCATTTATTTACACATGCATATTTAAATAGCATAAAAAAGGTGAAGTGGGTCGAGCCTAGTTTGATGAAGTGTGTGCCCTAGGTGGGTGCTCCCCTAGGTGGACTCCTTGGCCTAGGTATACCTCATAAAATTAATACAAGATAGTCCCAATATACTTCATAAGGCCTCCATGTGTGTGGATCCAATGAAAATAATATGTCCATCCCCTCCAATGCTCCATGTTGTGCTCAAAATTCCTACACATGTGAGTTATATGCCTCCCAAGGTGAGTGCTTCCTATATATCCCCCAACACCCTCCTCAAATGATGATAAATTAGTGGAAAATGACATGTGTGGTATTAAAGTGAAACAACCTTAGTAATACATTCAAGAAGAGAAAGTTGTCCCCTCAAAATGAGTGATGATGTGGCACATGTGATCTCCAAGAAAGTGTGCAGGGTCCTCTCACAATTATTGATGCATGTCTCACAACCCCCAAGTCAAACACAATTTCATAGGTAGGGCTCACAAAAACTAATGTTGTAATAGATCATAAGGAATTCATATATATTGATGTAGTTGCATAGGTCCCAATGCAAGTACATAAATAGTGAGGCAAGTACAATGATCTTAATGGAACATGATGATGAATAATGCCTTGATATGAATGCCATTAGGTGGAAAATAATCAAATGTCATCCTCTAACTTCATAATAGCTCATTTAATTTATACGATTTTCCAATTTTAACCATGATGGGGACAACATCAACGTCCATTACATGTGACAACGCCTAAGACAAGACATAGTTCCTATGACAGTAAGTGAGGAATATGTGATATGATGGATGTGATTAGAAGGTATGGTAACTTCATGAGTTTGAATTTCATATCTACATAAGGTATTTTAAATATTTCCATCCACATGATTTCTTTTAAAGTGAGGGAACACTTAACATTGAGTTACCATTCCTTTGTCCCTTTTCTTTACTACCGTTTTTCTTTAATTTTTCTTTATTTGATTGATCCCTTTATTTAGATATGCATTGTTAAGCATGTGACTTGGGGAATTGATATTTTTGATAGGTTGCATTCCTGAAGATTTATATTTGTATTTTTTAATTTTAGATCCATCAACTTTGAGCTTATAACTCTTAATATGAGGCTTTATAACATGGGAATATTAAGTATAAACCTTTCTATGCTATATGATAAGTCAACCATGAGTGGGAATATGATATGGAAATATGAAAAGTGTTAAGTATGGTTTGGAATATGGACACAGTACAACTACCTAGGTCATTGGTAGGATAACTCAACCCAAGAGTGAAAACACTTATTTAATGGAAGACAATAATCCACCATGGTACAACAAGGAAAATGATAATAATAATTTAAAGTTTTATGATCCATTACTATACTTCACTAATTTTCACCATGGTCACGAAAAATACAAGACACATTATCACCATACATGGCCAAGAAATAAATATATGAGAATATCGAATACATCAAGACTCGTCATCCTAATCATCAATGGAGAAATGATGTGATATCATCATGTGTACATCATCATCATCGTCGTCATTGTCATCATCGTCATCATAGTGTCAAACCAACTAAACCATGCTAGTATCATCATGAAATAATCAACACTTGGAATATCCACTATTCTAGGAAGATAATGATGCAACAAGCCCTCTAACATATAATATTTGGAAGGACAATGTAAAATTTTCATGATCAAATGTAAATCGGAACATCATATCACTAAGAGATTGGTTCTTTCATTGTAATATCTAGCATGTGATGAGAATCACATGGTTACCTCTCATACATTATGAGGGGTAACAATTAGCTTCAACATAGGGACACATGCTCTCTGAAGTAGAGTACATGACAACTCTCAAATCCTAATAAAACCTAGAATATGCATCCACCCTTAAAAATTGACACACAAATATTAGTAACAAAAGAAACAAGGTGATATTATCACCCTGGTTCACCATTAAATAAGGTTGAAGGAAAATGCATGAATCAAAATTATGTGGGGAAAAACATCAAGAAATGCATGAAATCAAGGTTATTCTAAAAATGACATAAAATATGAATAGAAGTTAAGAACTAAACATGAAATAAAAATGTTGAATCAAAATTCATGAAACCAAACACACAAACGTTTTAAACTGCTGCTCAAGGAAGCTTATTGATTCTTATTCCTAAAGAATAACCTGACACTAATTTCTACCACCGTAGTGGTACAATTTTTGAAGTTGAATGTTCATAGGAAATGGTATCATTTCACCATCGAGGTGACTAAGATAGAAATAATTATCACCTACTACATTTTGAATCTGGTAAGTCCCAAGACATAATGCATCAAAATTTCTATGTTTTCTTGTTTTTTATTGATTTCAATCCCACATGAGTAATAAATCCCCTTTGTTGAGTTTTATTTTGTGAGCCTTTCTACGAAAAAATTACTTGATTTTTTCTTATCTCTAGACAAGATGATAAAATAATTTTCTTTTTACTTTCATCTATTTCCACACATTGATTGATTCTTCCCTAGACTGCATCCTTTTCACTCATGAAATTATCTAAAAATTAGTATACTAGGATATATAGATGGACTGGAAATGTAACCTCCATCCCATATAGTAACTCAAATGGGATCTTCCCTGTGGAATATTTCTTTGTGATTATATCCACCCATAAAGCATATTTTATCTTTCTATACTATATTTTCTTATTATCTCCCACAATGTTCTGTACAATGGACATTAAGTTTTTGTTACTTGAGTCTACAAGATCATTTCCATGTGAATAATAATTGGATGAGTGAGATAATATAATGACATATTTAAAAAAAAAATGGAAATATTGTGTATAATGGACATTAAGGTTTTGTCACTTGATTCTGCAAGATCATTTCCATGTGGATAATAATTGGACGAGTGAAACAATATAATGACATATTTAAAACAAAATGATAAAAACTAGGTTGAACTGAAGGCCTTGAAATTTTCTACTATCTTAACTAGAAGAATAAATATTGCAATAACCCTATCCTCAAGGAATTATCTCACCACACTATCAATTTCTCTCTTCACGGGAATAATTTCAACCCATCTAGTGAAGTAATAGATTTCCATGAGGATAAACTTGAATTCATTAATTGAATTCTATTTAAAATATCTAATGGAATCCAATACCTAATTTTGGAAATATGCCTCTACTACAATCAGCTTCAAACTAAGGCCTCAAGATGTTGTTTACCTATGAAAAACTGACACTCCTAGAGATCTCTAACAAAATTATGGACATTTGCACAAATAATTGGCTAATAATATATTTTTATTAATATTTTATGAGTTGTGGTTTGGGTTGCATGATGTTCACCATGGATTCATGTATGTAATTATTCCATTAATGTCTTGACCTATATATTGTCTAAGTATTTCAAAGTAAGGTTGATAATATTCTTCCAACCAATGGCAATCTTGATAATAGAATATTTATATTATTTTAGTCCCAAATCCCTTATCTTATAATCTACAATCTACAAGGTGGTATAAATAAATTAAATTCTTCACATAATAAATCATGTCGAAATACCACTCATGGGTGAAATCATGACGATGGGTGTTTATTTTGCTTGTTTTATGAGAAACGCAACTATATTTTCACAAGTTCTTCAACTTCCGGCATATAAAAGTTTTTTATTTATTTAGAATTTCACTTTATAGTAAAAACAAAACTTGTGAAGAATTTTGTTAGCTTTCCAAAGACTATTTTTCAATTTTTTTTTTATTAAGATTTGATATGTCAATTTGAAATTTGTTTAAAAATATGTTCCTTAAACATGAAAGGAATGATAATGAGTTATTCCCCCCCCAACAATGTATCTATTAATAAAGTTTTGTTTTTAACAAACGAAATATACTCCAACAATCTAGAGAGACTCTATTTTATTATGACTATAATTTTGAATCTAACAGATGAATATTATAATTTCTAGAATTTTTTGAAGTTGACCAAACTAAAAACATTGCAGATTTTAAACACATGTTTTCCCCCACCTTGTATCTATCTTAACTTTTACTTAAACATAAAATCTAAAAATACCCTTTTGAAAAGAACAGTTTAAGGATTATGAATATAATTTTTTCTAAATTTATCAGTGTGTATTTTTAGAGATATGGATATTTCATTTCACTGAATCATAATGTAAGATGAAAATATTATGCATTGATTTAAAAATAAAAAAAATAAAAAAAATAAGATAAAAATAATGAAAATGAAAACAAAATATAGGAATTGAAAGTAGATTCAATTTTGCAAAAGTTGGTCTCATTTTCAAAACCAAATTCTGACTATTTGCAGAAGTCTGCAACCTCCAAAGTTCAGGTAAGCTTGAGGGAATCCTCAGGTTTCTGCATACAGTCTGAATTTCTAGTTTTCGACCAAAAGAATGTTTCGGACGAAAAACATTTCTTTTGGAATCCATCAAAATTAAATAGTCTCCAAGATTTTATGTTGAAAAAGACTTTTTTCAGCTGAAAGATGGTTGAGCGAATTCTGTCGACCGAGAAAAAAGAAAAGACACGTCGTATTGTTTTATTTCGCGCTAAGTCGTATAAATACGCTTTCAGCCGAACACATTTAATACAATTCATCGCTTGTTTGATGGTTTTATAGAGCACCTAAACAAAGTTTCAAATCATCTTTTTCATTTTTTGTTGAATAAGGTAATTGATGTTTGTTCAAGTTTTTATTGGAATAACAATTTATATGTTGAAAGATAAATGTTGATCATTTTTTCAAGGTGAATCCTTTGTTGAACATAACTTTTATAGATAACTATACTCATGGGAAACAAAAGTTTGCGCAAGAGAAAATTTGATTGCACTCTAGATGAAACTCACCATAATGATCAAAGGGAAGATAATTATTGGAAAAATAAACGAGAATGTGCAAATATTTAAGAAATAAACAATGATAATGTAAATAGAGATTTTAAACAAGAAGAAGTCCAACGAGGTATGCATG
This sequence comes from Picea engelmannii, assembly GCA_009831015.1. Taxonomy (NCBI): domain Eukaryota; kingdom Viridiplantae; phylum Streptophyta; class Pinopsida; order Pinales; family Pinaceae; genus Picea; species Picea engelmannii. Next base: position 1,019,342 of record ML780429.1, on the reverse strand, counting down.
CACATATTGTCTATATTAAAAGTATAGAATTCAAATTCAAAATATTGTTTAGTATAATTGATTGTAATTACAATTTGATGTTTTTCAAAAAAACATAAATAGATTTGTCTCATAACGTCGATGAAGAGGTTGAAACCAAAATTGAAGTAGAAGACGTTGAAACCGAAATTAAAGAAGAAGAAGAATGACCTATAGGTATGTACATAAATTTAGATAATACAAGATGAACACTTGTATATAGTTTAGTGAATTTATGTTTGGGTTTTGTTTTTTAATATAAACTTTAAATTTAAATATCTAGGAGAATCTATCATCCTTGATGATGAAATATTAGAAAATGTTGATATTGACAAATTTGGGAAGAAATAACATAAGGATTATATAAGATATCGAACTAAGAATATGTATAATACTTTTTTCAAAGATGAATCAGTAACAGTACAAGCTCAACCTTTACTCTATCTAATAAAGTCAAGAAAGTTAAACGAAGCTACATCATTATTGAGTATTCAAAAGTCGACAAAAGATACAAAGGTGAAACATAATGTATTTGACAATATAACAAGTGTATTAAAATCTTTTGGAAAATCTAAAAAAAAAGATGTCAGTGTTGCACATAGAGAGATAAAAACAACAATTGTTTCATCTAGCAATATAAAAGATCGTTTGACACGACACATGAAAAAAACGATGGGAACGTTAGGAAAAAAATTGTACAAACATAGAAAATTTGGATTGAAAATAGATGCAAATGATGAACTCGATTGTTGAACAATGATTTCTAGACAACCCTACAAAGATAGACTTGTCAAAAATGTTAAAGAATTGGCCTGTAATTGTTGGTTGACAGAATCTCGTGTTTCACCACATACCAGGGATGTGTTTTGATGAATAATAGCATGAGAAAAATATGAAGAACATCCAAAACATATATTGCCAATGACACAAATATAATTGTTCAATAAGTTCAAAGAAGAGCACAAAGAAGTTAAAATTTTCATCAATACAATTGTGCAACAAAAACCATGGTTTGTTAGACACATCAATGTTCATGACAGTTGTTGTTGTCATTATCATGTGGAATTTGAGTTTTATTATGACACTTTTCTTGATTTTGGTAAAATGGTATGGCCAAGTTCACCTCCTCCTTCCACATTCCGTGATTTTATATCTGAAATTCTATGTGAAAGAGAAGGGGATGAATTATTTTACAAAAAAAAATGTGTTGGTGGAAAGAAATGTGATTGTTGTGGAAATATAATTTTGTTTCACTCAAAGTATCCTATTGATATGAATGATCAATCATTTTATAATATAATAGTCAATTGGAAGAGATATGAATATATCAACAACACAACTCCACATTATTCAATTGTTATTTCCAAAAGGATTGATTTGAAAGTAGATAAAATCAGTGTGATAGATTTTTTGAAGAAGTTTGAGAAAGAAATTTATAAATACACCAAGCATTCACATAGAGATCGATGGAAAGACCTACAATTCAAACAATCCCATGAAGTGCTTCCATGAGGGACAATTTTGTCTGTAGTTGATTTTGCAGAGAATTATACATTCGTTGCACAAAATTAAATACATAGTGAATATTATCATTCTGATCAAGTCACTATATTTGTCCTTGTTCTATATATACATTCTTAACGGAGTCTTGATAACATAGAAAGAACCAACATAAATCGACATGTTATTAAAGAATATCACTTTTATATAAGTGATGATCGAGCACACGACACACATTGTGTACAACATTGTTTTGATAAATTTTATGATTCATTGAAAGAACGCAGAATCAGATTTGGTCGACATTGGATATGGTCGGATGGGTGTGTGGGTCAATTCAAATCTTCACAATCATTCTATTGGTTATGTCGTCTTCATAAAAAATAAAACATTACACATTGTTGGAATTGTTTTGAGACTCTTCATGGAAAAGGAGAGTATGACAGTGCAGGGGCATGTGTAAAATGATTACTTCGAAGGTATTAGATGAACCCTCATGCTGATTGATTTGAATTCGCTGATCAAGTTGTTGAATGGTGAAAAATGGCATTAAGCCATGAAAATAATCCGTCAAGGGATGTGTGCAGGTGTGTTTATCTATACATGTTACCCATGTACACATCATATTTTTATTCATATGTTCAAATTTATATTCAATCTTCAATCATTTTCTTAAGAGATTTAAAATTAACAAGTTATTGTCTTGTGCAGGTTTTTTTGGTATGTTGGAATCCAAGATGTAAATAAATCAATCCTATATGAAGCCGGTCAAATACATGGGACACAAAAAATGCATTCAGTTAAAACAAAATGCTATCAAAATGTGTTTTCATTTGATAGAAGAAATGAGTCTTATTTTTGTTCAGTTTGCATAGAGGACACATAATCCATAGATAAAGAATATGGTAAATCTTGGAGACATACTGAACTTAATATAAAAAAGAAAATTGCACTTGCAAGCTCAGAGGAGATGGAATCAAATGATATTATAGTGTCAGTTGGTGGCGATAGAGTTTATGATCTTGTTAGAGAAGGTAATTTTTATGTTTAATTTTTTTCAAATAAATTGTAGATGTACTTGTGTGATAATCTAACATGAACTATTTTTTGTCCAATATATCTAATTATTTGTAGGAGATGCCTTTTCTGTGGTTCCACTTGTAGACAACACTGAAAATGTGAAATGTTATTTGATGGGATGCATAGAACAAAAAATAAGGTTATTAGAAGATTTTGATGATAATTATTTTATATATGAAAGAGGATCCATTGTATTGAAAGGATATTTTTTTCAATAAACCCATCAAACCGATACTCATGTTCACTTTCAAGACTACCAGTTAGATGTCACAAGTTGTCAATATAGTCATTTGGTATGTGCAATGTGCATAACGTTAATAAAAGTTCAATAAAAAATAAAATAAAAGGTTAGAAAATTGAAAATGTTCAAAGTCGATAATGAACGAATAATTGAAGATGGAATACCATTATGATTTCTTTAAACAAGTGACATGTACATTCCAGAATTTTATATTTTTCATTGAAAGTTCACGTATTTATGAATATCTAGGATTCTAGAATCATTTCCAGTTTAGTTTACTTTGATGGTCCATTCAATTAAGAAAAGTTGTATTTTTGATGAATTATAAAGTTTACCAAACCTTATTTACAATTTCAGGGAAGAACCTATAGATTGTATCTAGGGAACCTAAATTGACCTATACTTTGGATGATTATACTTTAATCCTACAAATTATCCAAATTGTATACACAAATCGTTTAATGCATCTAACCAATTTACTACATATAGGATAAATGTGTTCATTATTTGCAATTTGATTGTTCAGTGTTTTTTCATATGAAGAGGATAACTTCATATCGAAACTAGGACACATTTCCAAGTCATTATAAAGGACTATTGATGCATTAGAAAAACTTTAAAGACATCTTAAAGTGTATGATTAACGTCCTAAATAAAAAATTCAAGGTAATACATGTATGATTATCATCCTAATTAAAAAATTTAAAGTCATCTTAAAAAGTATCAATTTTAATTATGAAATTGTGAATTTTGATTCCAAAAGTGTTGATATTATATTAAATTGGTAAATGTTTACATTTAGATTTCAATATCTTGAAGCAAATTGAAATAAAAATGTGTATGATGAACATGTAACAAGTTACTTATATTCTACACATTAAACATAGTTTTCATTGAGTTTGATTGAAAAAAACTTAAGTTGAAAATGAATTTGATATTGTGGCTTGATAACAAAAAATAAAAAATTAGAGGTCATCTACTAAAGATTGGTTTGTTGCATTTAGATTTTCATAATTTTAATTGAATTAATGGTAGGGTTCATATTAGCGACATTAGTGAATACTTCCAATGTGGAGAGGAATGTTAATTTCCATCAACCATTTTCTACCCTTACAAAAACAATTTATATCAATATAAATTTTAATGAAAATCACTTATATTAAATTTGATGACTTGTTTTGACTATTTTCATTGTTGGACTCTCATTTCACTGTAAAATTTCATAAGAAACTATAAATTTTGATGACTTGTTTTGACTATTTTCAACCATATTTCCAAACCAAACAAAATTTAAATTATAAGTGAGAAACTATAATTTTTATTTCACATTTTCTAGAGTATTTCATTCTGAAATTTCATAAGAAACTATAAAATTTGATGAATTATAAAATTTAATTTTTATTTCACATTTTCTTGAATATTTCATTGTGAAATTTCATAAGAAACTATAAAATTTAATGACTTGTTTTAACTATTTTCAACCATAATTCCAAATCAAACAAAATTTAAATTATAAGTGAGAAACTATAACTTTTATTTCACATTTTCTTGAATATTTCATTGTGAAATTTCATAAGAAACTATAATTTAATGACTTGTTTTAACTATTTTCAACCATATTTCCAAATCAAACAAAATTTAAACTTGCAACAACCACATTAATTAAAAAGTGGTTGATATACGTCGATCGACGCCATTAATTTTAAAAAGGTGGAAAATGACGTTGATCAGCATATATCAACCATTTTTTACTTAATGTGGTGGTTGCTAGTTATGTCGGACATGCCTGGTGCAAGTCACCCCTCTTAGGCAACCCGCTCTCACCAGGACCTTCTTCATCTCCGGCCTGAAGAGTTAAAGAACTCTTCCAACTCCTTACGGGATTTCTCAATAACCACATAAATCTTCCTTTCGACGATCTCCCCTTTGCTTTGTCGGGAAATCGGGTTTCGCGATATCGCGAAACCTGAGTGCGCGGTTCTCGTGCTGTCCAAAACTCTAAACCCCGAACTCCGATGGCACGTGCGCTATCTCCTCGCCACGTCACCTCCTCTCACCTTTATATTGGGAATCACGGGATCACGATTTCACCACTCACAATTCCTTTGCATTGTGAAACACCGAATGCCGAATCCTGACTTCCCGGGATCTCGTGCCACCTGTCCCTATAATGATCGACAGTTCCGATTAAATCGAGAAATCGCCAATTGTGATTTCGTTATATCAGAGTTCCACGACCACGGAAACTCTGATATCTTGATGAGTCGAATCCTAATGACTCTCCTCCCTGTGCGCCCACGCTTAAAATCTGTGCAACTTTTCCTAAATCTGATGGCTGGCGGGATTTCGTTAATCTGTCCGGTGAATCCTAGCCGTCGACTCCTCCTCCTTGATGATCCTTTGAGGCGACAAGGTATTCCTGCCGAGACTTGTTTCCTCGCTTGTACTTGCAGCTCCCACTCGAGACTCTCCTCGGCACAAAACTTCGACGTTCCCGCTTGATATATCAAACGTTCTATCCCTCCTGAGTTGATCCTCGCTTCACAAATCTTTATCAGGACTTGTTGCACGCACTCCTTGCGGCAAAGCTCCAAATTTGGCTAAGTATTGGAACTATTCAATCCTGCGCACTCCTGCAGCAGAAATCTCAATTCCCTTTGCTTAGAATCGCAACCTTGAGTCTTCATCCAGCCTGGGCATGCCTTGCACGACTCCGGTATCAACCTGCACCTCTGAGATGAATGGAACCAAAAGATATCTCCAAGCAAACCCTGCAGTCACGCACTCCTTGCGGACAAATTCAACTGCACTCCCTGCAGGAGTTCTCTGGCTCACTTAGAGAAACAATTGAAACTCATTCACTCATCCTCTCAGATTTCAAATCAACCATGAAATCACATACACATCATATAAAAACAAATGCATAACAGGAAGCAAATACTTATGAGCATAACATCAAAACACAGAGAAATAACACATAACCATGGAATTGAATCAAATCTTTATCCTATTAATTCAATCTCTGTACATGGGTGTTCTTCATACAATTTTGTTCTTGCTCTCTTTCTCTCTCTTGTTCAATCATAATACAATGTACAAAGGAGGGTGTCTATATCCCGTTTCCCTCTCGAAACTTAAAACTGTCTAATCTATAATTCAATTCCTATCTACCAGCATTAACTAAATTAAATGCCTTCCTATCTACTAAGGACGAGAGCTTAAAGGCTCAAGGTCCCCTTTACAATACAAGTGCGCTTCTTTATGAATGCCTTCATTAAAGAGCGGCGCAACAATCCCAAAGTATTTCAAAATTTGTATAGGCACTGTCCAACTGTCTTTTCTGCTCCACGCGCTGGCTCGCTTGAATGAGTGAGCGATGCTCCTGCATCATACTCGGCTTGAAAATTTTCATGGGCTCCTGTCCATGAGCTCCTGCACGGTCTGTCCATGCTTCTGTATCATCGCTTCATTTTCCCAGCTAGCATCTTCAACTGGGTGGTTCTTCCACTTTACCAGGTACTCAAAATACTGCTTCCGCCTGGTCTTCTTTCCTACTCGCTTGTCCAGTATACACTCCATCTGTGGCTTTTCTGCAACTGGCAATTGTTTCTGCCACTGGACCACTGGTTCTTCAGTTCCAGCCTCTGTCTCTCCAGTCCTATATGGGTATAGATCCGAAACATTAAAAATCAGAGATATCCCGATGCCATCTGGCAACTCAATTTCATATGCATTCTCCCCGAATTTCTTCAGGACTTTGCATGGCCCAATTTTCTTCATCTTCAGTTTATTATATGTTCCCCTTGGGAACCTTTCATTCCTTAGGTGCACCAGAACAAGATTGCCAACTTCAAACTGAAGTTGTCTCCGATGCTGATCTGCTCTGCGTTTGTATTCCTGATTTGATTTCATCAGTTGCTGTCTCACCTGACTGTGAAGTTCCTGCATCGCTTCAGCGAATTCTTCTGCACTCGCGCTGCTAGTCGCCGTCTATTCTGACTCCCTGAGTTCAGAAAATCCCCTCAGTTGTGTTCCATACACAATCTGAAATGGACTCTTGCCTGTACTCCGATTCACCGAATCGTTGTATGCAAACTCTGCTTGTGGTAATATGTTGTCCCAGCTGCTATGGTGTTCTGTCACCAAGCTCCTCAGTAAGTCTCCAAGACTTTTGTTGACCACCTCGGTCTATCCGTTTGTCTGCGGATGGTAAGCTGAACTAAAATCTAAATTAGTCCCTAGCTTCTTCCATAGCGTCCTCCAAAAATGACCTATGAATTTCGTATCCCTGTCTGAGACTATGCTTCTCGGCAATCCATGCAGTCTAACAACCTCTTTGAAAAACAAGTTTGCGATGTGGGTCGCATCACTGGTCTTTTGACATGGAATAAAATGTGCCATCTTCGAGAACCTATCTACCACCACAAAGATGGAATCAACTCCTCTCTGCATTCTCGGCAAACCCAAAACAAAATCCATGCTTATCGCCTCCCACGGACTCTCGGGTATGGGAAATGGCTGATAAAAACCTGTGTTCTGCTTTTGGCCTTTCGAATGTTGACAAATCCTGCATCTGTCAACAAATCGTTTGACATCGGCTCGCATGCCCGACCAAAAATACGATTCGCTCAGCTTCGCGAATGTTTTTTCATGTCCAAAATGACCGGCTAATCCGCCACTGTGTTTCTCCTTTAGCAGATTCTCCCTCATGGAGCAATTCAGAATGCACAGTTGATTGCCTCTGAACAGCAATCCTTCCTGGATCATATAATCCATCCATGGGCTCCGATCCCTGAGAACTAGATTCTCAGCTGCCTCATATGCTTCTGCGAAATCTGCATCTCCTGCATACATGTCCTTCAGATTTTCAAAGCCCAACGTGTTGACTCTGAATTCCTGCAGCAACAAAAATTTCCTACTCAAAGCATCAGCCACTTTGTTAGCAGTTCCTGAAATGTGTTTGATTACAAACGTGAAATTCTGCATGTACTCTACCCATTTTTCATGCTTATGGTTCAACTTATCCTGTTGACTCACGAACTACAATGCATGATTATCACTGTACAATACAAATTCCTTGGGTATCAAGTAATGCCTCCACTTTTTCAATGCATGTATAATGGCATAAAACTCTTTATCATATGTGGAGTATTTCAGCTTTGCTTCATCCAGCTTCTCGTTGAAATATGCAATAGGTCTGTCATCCTGACTCAAGACTCCTCCTACGGCATATCCGCTGGCATCACATTTCACCTGAAATGTCTTCTGAAAGTTAGGCAACACCAACACTGGTTGCTCTGTGATCTTTCACTTCAACAGATTGAAGCTCTCCTCAGCCTCCGCTGTCCAATGAAAAACTTTATACCGCTTTTTCACGGTGTCCATCATTGCTGCGCTAATTCCACTGAAATTCCTAATGAATTTTCGGTAGAAACTATCCAAACCATGGAAACTCCTCACCTCGAAAACATTTCTGGGTGATGGCCAATTCTTAATCACTTCCACTTTTTCAGGGTCCATCTTCAATTCATTCGCCGAAATCACAAACCCCAAATAAATGAGCTCTGTCTGCATAAATGAATATTTCTTCATATTTATCAACAGCTTCTCCTGTTGTAGCTTCCTCATCACAATGGCCAAATGCCTTAAATGCTCAGCCTTCGTCTTACTGAAGATCAGTATGTCGTCCAGATATATGATAACGAATTTCCCAATGAATTCCCTCAGGACTTCATTCATCAGCCTCATGAATGTGCTCGACGCGTTTGTCAAACCAAACGGCATGACCAGCCATTCGTACAAACCCTCGTTTGTCTTAAATGTTGTCTTCCATTCATCACCCTCTCTCATGCGAATCTAGTGATATCCACTTTTCAGATCAATCTTTGAAAAATAATTTGCCCCACTCAGGCAATCCATCAGATCATCCATTCTCGGCAGTGGAAATCTGTACCTGATGGTGATTTTATTTATCGCTCTGGAGTCTGTACACATTCTCCAGCCTACGTCCTTCTTTGGACTTAGTACTATCAGAACAGCACATGGACTCAGGCTCTCTCTGACCGGTCCCTTGTCCAGCAGATCCTGTACCTGCCTTTTGACCTCCTTATTTTCTTGCGGTGTCAACCTATATGCAGCTTTATTCGGCAAGCTTGCTCCTAGTATGAGGTCGATGTGATGACTCACACTCCTCATCGGTGGCAACAAACAAGGTAATTCGTCCACGATGATGTCAGCGAACTCTCCCAATAGTTCCTGAATCTCATCGGGTTAGTCGTCCACTCTTGTGCTAGTCAGGACAATTCTTTTTTTCCTAACCACAAAGAATTGTGGATCTTCTTTCTTCTCCATCTCATTGAGAAGTTCCTTCCCACTCATGAGAAGTATGGTATTTCTTACTTCTGGATTTACTTCCTTATCCTTTATCGGAAGCAATCTGTGTGTTCTCCCATCCTTTTCCAGGGTATATGTGTTCATCCTCCCATCATGAACAACATTTCTGTCATATTGCCATGGTCTACCCAACAATACATGACAGACATCCACGGGAATGACATCACACAAAATCTTATCCTTATATTAACCCATTTTAAAATCAACTAAACATTGTTTAGTGACACTCACCTGATGTCCCTTTTGTAGCCATGATACTTTGTATGGAATCGGGTGCTTGGTCATCTCCAGCTCCAGTTTTTCCACCATCTCAGCTGAAACGAGATTGTCAGTGCTTCCACTGTCCACGATGACCTTGCATTTCTAGCCCTTGGTTTTGCATGTGGTCCTGAACAGTCTGGTCCTCTGAGCTGTGTCCTCCACCTCCTTCTCGGGTGTTAAGAGAACTTTGTGCACTGTCAGGGACTTCCCACTTCCGCTATATTCACTCTCGACATCACGCCTCAACGCCTCTGTGATGTGAGCTTCTCCTCCGGCTTGCTTTTTCTCTGGACACTCAAATGACTTGTGCCCATTCTTTCCACATGTGAAACATGTGATCACTCCTCCTCTTCCTCTGCCTCGACCTCTAGTACACGGAAGAGTGTTTGCATCAACATATCCTCCACCCTGCTCTGTATGCTGTCTCCTCGACTCAGCATGTTGTTGTCCTTGCTGTGAGGTTCCACCTCTGTCAATCTTACCCTGAGGTTTCTGCCATTCCTCCTTGGGCTTCTGTGGTCTTTCTTGGGCAACTGGCTTGCCTCTGGGCTGACTTCTGCCTCGCCCTCACTGACCTTGCTTATGGCTCAGCTTCTCCTCGGCTTTCAGAGCCATCTGGTAAGCATATTCCACCGTCCTGATGGTTAGTATGCTTAAATCATCTTGAATGTCATATCTCAGACCATTCAGATATCTTGCTACCTTCTCATCATCGCTCTCCCGATGACCTGCTCGAGTGTTGAGCCTATAGAATTCCTCGGTGTACTCCTTCACCGTCATCAACTTCTGTCTCAGGTTCTGCATTCGCCTAAACAGAGTGATCTGATAATCTCTGGGGATGAATTTCGCTTTCATCTTCTTGATCATCCTGTCCCAACTTTTAATCTTCTGCTTGCCCATGCAACGCCTATCAGCTTGTAGCTCGTCCCACCACAATGCTGCATGCCCCTTCAACCGGGTGACAACATGTCTGACTTTCTTGTCCTTTTCGATCTCCTCATAATCGAAGTAGGTGTCAACAACGCGGATCCAATCCAGCAACTCTTCTGCGTCCATGCTTCCCTCGTAGACTGGAATGTCCATTTTCGCCTTTGCGCCCATCCTGGCGATGGATTTGATCAACCGCTCGGTTGATGCGTCTTCTGCTGTGACCTCTTCTGCATGTCTATCTTCCTCTTCTACTTCAGAATCGCTAAGATCCCCTACATCAACTCCGCGTCTCTGCGCAGTCTCCATCTCCTCGAGTCTTGCTCGGAGATCTCTCATTTGGCGCTCCATTTCTGGATTCCCTGTTGGCCTACCTCTTCTTCGTGCATCCCTGTCCTCTGGACCAGGCGATTTCCTTTCTCTTCTGGGCGGCATAGTGAATCCTCTCCTCTGCTACAGAAAGCAAAGATATTCCCGCTCTGATACCAAATGGTGCAAATAACCCCTCTTAGGCAACCCGCTCTCACCAGGACCTTCTTCGTCTCTGGTCCAAAGAGTTAAATAACTCTTCCAACTCCTTACGGGAGTTCTCAATACCCACAGAAATCTCCCTTTCGGTGATCTCCCCTTTGCTTTGTCGGGAAATAGGGTTTCGCGATATCGCGAAACCTGAGTGCGCGGTTCTCGTGCTGTCCAAAACTCCGAACCCCGAACTCCGATGGCACGTGCGCTATCTCCTCACCACGTCACCTCCTCTCACCTTTCTATCGGGAATCGCGGGATCGCGATTTCACCGCTCGCAATTCCTTTTCACTGTGAAACCCTGAATGCCGAATCCCGACTTCCCGGGATCTCGTGCCACTTGTCCCTATAATGATCGACGGTTCTGATTAAATCGGGAAATCGCCAATCGTGATTTTGTTATATGAGAGTTCCACGACCACGAAAACTCTGATATCCCGATGAGTCGAATCCTGATGACTCTCCTCCCTGTGCACCCACACTTAAAATCTGCGCAACTTTTCCTAAATATGATGGCTGGCGGGATGTCGTTAATTTGTCTGGCGAATCCTAGCCGTCGACTCCTCCTCCTTGATGATCCTTTGAGGCGACAAGGTATTCCTGTCGAGACTTGTTTCCTCGCCTGTACTTGCAGCTCCCACTCGAGACTCTCCTCGGCATGAACCTTCGACATTCCCGCTTGAGATCTCAAAGGTTCTATCCCTCCTGAGCTGATCCTTGCTTCACAAATATTTATGAGGACTTGTTGCACGCACTCCTTGCGGAAAAGCTCCAAATCCGGCTAAGTATTGGAACTCTTCAATCCTGCGCACTCCTGCAGCAGAAATCTCAATTCCCTTTGCTCAGAATCGCAACCCTGAGTCTTCGTCCAGCCTACGCATGCCTTGCACGGCTCTGGTATCAACCTACACCTCTGAGATGAATGGAACCAAAAGCTATCTCCAAGCAAACCCTGTAGTCACGCACTCCTTGCAGACAAATTCAACTGCACTCCCTGCAGGAGTTCTCTAGCTCACTTAGAGAAACAATTGAAACTCATTCACTCATCCTCTCAGATTTCAAATCAACCATGAAATCACATACACAGCATATAAAAGCAAATGCATAACAGGAAGCAAATACTTATGAGCATAACATCAACACATTGAGAAATAACACATAACCATGGAATTGAATCAAAGCTTTATCCTATTAATTCAATCTCTGTACATGGGTGTTCTTCATACAATTCTCTTCTTGCTCTCCTGCTCTCTCTTGTTCAATCATAATACAATGTACAAAGGAGGGTGTCTATATCTCGTTTCCCCCTCGAAACTTAAAACTGTCTAATCTATAATTCAATTCCTATCTACCAGCATTAACTAAATTAAATGCCTTCCTATCTACTAAGGACGAGAGCTTAAAGTCTCAAGGTCCCCTTTACAATATAAGTGCGCTTATTTATGAATGCCTTCATTAAAGAGCGACGCAACAATCCCAAAGTATTTCAAAATTTATATAGGTGTTGTCCAGCTGTCTTTTCTGCTCCAYGCGCTGGCTCACTTGAATGATTGAGCGATGCTCCTGCATCAATGCCTTCTCGACCACCATTAATATATTAATACATAATTAACGTTTTAATTAATTATTACATTAATATTATATTAATGTATATAAATTAATGAGATCTATTAATGTTAATGTAATAGATATTGATAATGTATAAATATAATCTATAAATTAAAGTATGAAGTTACATTAATGTATAATGTAGTTGATTGATACATTAATAGTGTAACATATTAATTAATTAATAAATTTATACATTATTAATTCATACATTGCAAAAATATGAGAGTAATAAAATAAAATATTAATAATGTAATGATACATTGATGTATTATATTAATGTAATGTATAAATTAAAATATTAATATACATTAATATATAAAGTATCTTATTAATTGAATGATACAACAATAATGTAATGTATCAATTAATATATACATTAATGTATAATGTAAAGTATATTAATTGATTTATACTTGAAATATAATATTAATAATGTATTTATTAATATTCTTAATCACTAAGATATAAATATTTGTATTTATATTAAAACATAAATATTGATATTAAAACATTAATATTCAATACATTATTAAAATATTAATACCTTAATAAATACATCATTAAAGTATCAATACATTAATAATAAATAATTGAATTATTAATTAGTTAATACATTAATAATGCATTATTAAAGTATTAATACATTAATAATGTAACTTATAATGTAAAGTATTTATCAATTTATACATTAATTAGTTTATACATTAAATACATTAATAATAATGTATTTATTAATATTATTAATACACTAAAATATTAATATTAATATTTATAATAAAACTTAAATATTGATATTAAAAAAATAGTTTTAAAGAATTGATACATTAAAAAGGTAATACTTTAGTAATGCATTATTAAAGTATTAATACCTTAATAAATACATTATTAAAGTAATAATACATTAATACTTAAGTAATACATTATTAAAGTAATAATACATTAATAAATTAGTAATATGTTAATAAAGTAATTTACAATGACCATGCTTCAGTATGGTTGGCCATGATCATGGATAAATTTGGTAGAACTTTGTTGACTTTGGGAAGGAAAGGTTCACTATGGTTGACATGGTTAATTATAGTTGACCATGACCATGGTTAACTTCCCTAGACCTTCATCATGGTTAACTTTTGTAGACATTCACTATGGTTGACGTTTACTATGGATGAACTTCATTATGGTTGAACTTGGTTGACCATGACCATAGTTGACTCTGGTTGACCATGGTTGACAATGGATAACCATGTTTGAGAATGGTTGTCCATAAATGATCATGGTTAGTCATGACCATAATTGACTAAGACTATGGATGACATTCAAATAGTGAAATTTGGAAGTGTTTGTCACATTATGATGACATGATATTCGTGTAACATTGTGACAATGAAGCTATGTTGATGACATTGTGATGATGAGGCTATGTTCGTCAGAATGTGATGATAATATATTTGCATCACAACATGATGACATGATATTTGCATCATATTCCAATGATGAGGCTATGTTCATCACATTGCGACAACAATATATTTTTTGCATGAGAGGATATTTGGATCACATTGCAATGATGGGGCTATGTTCATCACATTGTGATGACAATATATTGTTTGTCACATATTGACGATGACGGGGATATTGCGACGAGGGGTTTATGTTCATCACATTACAATGACATGTCATTTATGTAAAAGGTGGCAATGTCATGAACATAAATGTTGTATGTTCATCATATGTCGAATGGACATGTGATGAAAATAAATGTCATGTGTTCATCACATAGCGATGACAGGATATTTATTTCGACAATGGGGCGATGTTCATCACAGAGTGATGACAGAACATTGTTTTTCACATTATGACGATAGGATATTTGTGTCACAAATGTGAGGATATGTTCATCACATTAGGACGACGAGGTTCTGTTCATCACATTGCAATAATATGGTTATTTTCATCACATTGTGATGACGAGGTTATGTTCGTCACATTGTGATGACGAGGTTATGTTCGTCACATTGCGACAATATGGTTATGGCCATTCAGGTTCGTCACATTGTGACAATATGGTTATGACAAGACATGCTCGTCACATTGCAAAAAATATTTTTATGGTCACTCATGTTCTTCACATCGCGACAATATCATTGTATTCGTCACATTCGGACAATATAGTTATTCATTAGGAAATTTTCATTATAATGCATTGTTAGTCACAATGCAATGGAAATGTTCATCATAATTAACGTATGAAACATTTGTCACAATAAGACATTGGGAAATGGTCGTCACATTGAAACATTGGGAAATGTTCATCACAATGGGACGTAGGAAAGTTTTCATCATAATGCAATGTTTGGAAACACTTGACAGAGTGTAGAATCATATTTTACTTTTGCGACGTTGGGAAAATGGTCGTTAGAATGTGGCGTCAAGAATTTTTTGTCACATTGCAATGTACGAAAATGTTCATCACATCGCGACATTGGGAAATGTTCATCAGAGTGCGCCACTTGGAAATGTTAGTCACAATGACATGTATGGAATCATGTTTTACTTTTTAGACAATGATTTATATTTTTCCTAAGGACATTGATAAGAAAAAGGAAAATTTCGTCACATTGTGATAATGGGAAACGTTCGTCACAAAGTGACATTGGGAAATGGTCGTCGCATTGCGACGTTGGGAAATGTTCGTCACAGTGCGACATAGGGAAATGTTCATCATAATCCAATGTTAGTCACAATGCAATGGAAATGTTCATCATAATGCAATGGAAATGTTACTCGCAATGAGATGTATGGAATCATGTTTTACTTTTTAGACAATGATTTATATTTTTCCTAAGGACATTGATAACAAAAGGGAAATGTTCATCACATTCTGACGACGGGAAACGTTCGTCAAAATGCGACATTGGGAAATGGTCGTCACATTGTGATGTTGGGAAATGTTCATCACAATGCGACGTAGGGAAATGTTCATCATAATGCAATGTTTGGAGACACTTGACATAGTGTGTAATCATCTTTTACTTTTGCGACGTTGGGAAAAAGGTCGTTATAATGTGGTGTAAGTAATTTTTTGTCACATTGCGATGTTCGAAAAAGTTCGTCACATGGCGACATTGGGAAATGTTCGTGACAATGCATCGTTGGGAAATTATTAATACATTATGTTAACCTCATAAAGTTATTAATATGTTGATTAGTAATGCCACCAACAACCACTTTTAAGTAAAAAGTGGTTGATATACGCTGTTATTTTGCGTATATCAAAAAGGTGGAAAATGTCGCAATTACATACCAATAATATTAATACAATTAGTAAAGTGGTTACATAACATGGTTAATACATTATGTGGCATAGTATTGTTTCTATGTTCGTCACATTTCAACATTACTATGTTCGTCACATTTCAATATTACTATGTTCGTCACGTTGCAATGTTGGGATAAGTTTTTAGTATGGTCAACATTTCAATATTACTATGTTCGTCAACAAAAATATATTTTTTGTTTGAAGTTGGTCTTGTTGTTTACATTGAAGAGTGTGTCACATAGCCACATTTAGAGAGAAATAATTTTATGAGGTTGACATTGATATTTGTGACATACAAGAAGATGACATTGAATTAAGGAGTAAAAATGCGAGAGATTAATTTTAACTTTCATAAATTAAGAAGTAAACATTAAAATTAAGCCAATATTAACATTATATTAGTGTAATGTTATTAAAATTAATGTCACATTGTTAACATAACATTATTAATGAAAGATCTTCAACCTATATTAACATTAATATTAACATTATTGTAACATTATCATTATTAATATTACTAATGTAACATTATTATAATATTAATGTGTCATTAATGTAACTTTATTAATTAAGTGGGTACTTGCATAAAATTAATATCATTAATTATAAAACTAATGTTATATAGTTATTGGAAACATAATTATTTATATTTAAAAATAAGAAAAGTTTATAAAGAAAATGTTTAATTATTTTATTTTAAGTTGTTTAAAATTATTAAATCTATCCAATTAAATCTACAAAACTTAAAAAAATTATATTTTTTAAACATAAATTTTTAAAGTTTAAAATGTTAATTATTGAACTTTATCTATTTATTGTAGAACTTTAGTAAATTATACTTTATAAATTTATTGAACCTTATTAATTATTTCCTTAAAAAAAAGTTAAACCTATTATTACTATTTTATTTTATATTTATTTATTACTTTAGATAAATAGTAAAACCTAAGAGTACTATATTATTCTATATTTATTTATTACTTTGGATAAATAGTAAAACCTAGTATTACTATGTTATTCTATATTTATTTATTACTTCTTTTCTACTATATTATTCTATATGTATTTATGACTTTATTGCTAGATTACTATATTTACTCATTGTTATTAACTTGTTATTGCTATATTATTCTATATTTATTTATTATTTTATTGGTAAATTTTTATATTTATTCATTACTATTAATGGGTTTTACATACCCATTAATAGTATATTATCACATTATAAAATTAATACATTAATAATATAACATTATTTGTTTACATTAATATTACATTAGTTTTAAACATTAATAGTATGTTACATTTAAACATTAACAATATTACTTTACTTTTAAGATTATTAATAATATTATTTTGAAGATTAAGATTATTAATATATCATGATTAAATATTAATGTTAATAAATGATCAAGGTTAGTATTTAGGAATATTACTTAAAGATTATTAATAATATTATTTCGAATATTAAGATTATTAATATATAATGATTAAGTATTAATGATAATAAATAGTTTAAGTTAGTATTTAGGGTTAGGGTTAGGTTTTAGTTTAGGATTCAAATTTATGAGAGAAGAAGTGTAACTAATAATGTAAAAATAAAAGAGAAGTTTTTTAAAAAGTTTATAAAATTTTCTACCATTTTTTTTTTCCTTGTCATAACTTAGACAATGGTAGCAACCACAACTATAACTTCCCACATACACATAAATGGACTTTGCTTCTCTACTTTACACTTAATTTTTGCTAGTTTTTGTTAAACATGCAAAACAAAAACATGATGGCAACTTTGCCAAAATCTAGTAGGCATCAATCACTAGTCTTGTGTTTGTCTAGCCATCAAATAATTTTCTATCATGACAACTTTGCCAAATTCTTGTAGCCATTGGTCACTACTCTTGTCTCTATCTAGCCATCAAATAATTTTCTATCATGGAAAATTTGCTAAGATCTTGTACCCATCAATCATTGGTCTTGTCTCTATCTAGCCATCTAATAATTTAGCACAATTTACATTCTTGAATTGATACATATAATGTTTTTTTATACACAATGCCAAATTTTCCAATGTGAAATGATGGATAATGAATTTCAATTACAAGAACCAAGATACAATGCAATAATCTTATGAAAGACGGTGTGCAGGCAGAAGAGGGTAAGAACTAAAAAGGTGGTGCAGACTTCCACACTCACCAATTCGTGGACAAAGGAAAAGGCCAGATTCAAACAGCATGAGAAAATCATACGACAGTGGAATGCAGTGGCCCTGTTGCAGAGGTGACCAGGGCAAGAGTACAATACCTTCTAGAAAATGCAACACAACATGACAGCGGTGGAAGCAAAGAACCTTCAAGGTGGAGCGTTGCATATAAGACATCCATTGTAGTTTCTGAAATGAAGTTTCTTTTGCATGTTTAAATGTACCAGATAGACATCAGCGTCTGAAATCGTAATGGATTCCAGTAGCCTGATGGAAATGCCGAGACCATTGTTGGCACCATGTGTGAGCTCATCCGGGTGCCTGATGGTTCCGAAAGAGCCTCCGTCTTACTGTTTTCACATCATGAGTTCATAATCACATGCATGAGTTCATAATCGCAGGCATGTAAACATAATCATAGGCATAAGTTCATGAAACAAAATCACAGGCCTGAAAAATCTGAGTTCATAATCACAGGCATGAAACATTTATGACAGCTTCTCGAGTGGCTAACGGAGCTCCGATCTATAAACTCAGAAGTCCAATCTAATCGCAGGCATGTAAACCTAATCGCAGGCATGAGTTCATGAAACAAAATCGCAGGCCTGAAAAATCCGAGTTCATAATCGCAGGCACGAAACATTTATGACAGGCTTCTCGAGTGGCTAACGGAGCTCCGATCTATAAACTCAGAAGTTAGCTCTCAGAACCATAATATGAAATGCCCGCCATCTAGCCAGATGCCAAATACCATCCATGAGGCCATAATATGAAACGTCGTGAGAGAGTTTCCAACTACCATCCATCCTAAACTAAATAGGCGTAACTCAGTAAGTGGTAAAAAAAATAATTAGGTGAGAAACGTGGAAATATGCTTCCAGTCATTGTCGTTCCATTTACCTAGCCCGACTTAGTTTTTGTGCATTACAAAACAAAACATACCTAACGTGTGTAGAATGGTGGGTAGAGGAAGCAACATATGCCAATTTTTCACACTCTCACCCGTGTCAATGTAGCATTGCCTTAAGTATAATCAATTTTTAATCACTGAACGTGGCAATCTGGTGGTGAGAAAGTAATTTTTAAATCTTATTTAGTAAATGTGAAAAAGTAATCACATAAATGTACACCTTTATAAATGAACGGAAGTTAGTTTATCAAAATCTCATCTATTGATTAGAGAGGACGACGAAGAATATGCCAGCATATTCAATTGCCAACCCTAAGATAGAAATTTATCATTAAAAGGTTGATTAATCCACCAATTCCAATAGGGGAGATGCCTATCAGTGTAATTATAAGTGAGAAACTATAATTTTTATTTCACATTTTCTTGAATATTTCATTGTGAGATTTCATAAGAAACTATAATTTGATGACTTGTTTGAACTATTTTCAACCATATTTCCAAATCAAAAAAAAATTAAATTATAAGTTAGAAACTATAATTTGATAACTACCCAAATCTCCCATCACTACACAATCAACTCCACACATATGTTGGATCATGTTGTCATTGATGTCAATGTTTTGCATGTTTTAATTGATGTCAAGTGATGGATTGTTTGATAGGCTTGATTGATTGATGATTGATGAACAATGTATATGTATTGTCCTTGATATGAATGATAGATGTCATGTGGAAACCAATCAATGAAGATGGATCAATGAGTTGTCATTGATACATGATGCATAGTTGATGTATATGATGCAGTGGTGAATTGATGCAAAGATGAATCATTATTGTCTTATCATGATTGATAAGGTGTGAAAATGAATGAATTCCAAAGTGGTCCCCTTGTGGTGAAAGCCCTCACGGGAAGACGCTTTACAGATTGAGTTATCCTAGAAGAATGGTTGGAGGACCCATGCATGTATGTGGAATAATGAGATGAATATCAATGAAGATGTTGGTGAAACTATCCTATATGGATAGTTTTTGTCATGCCATTTCCATTGGTATGTGGAATGTCACATAAATCCTCATGGTTTGAGAGTTATGGCTCTACGAAGTTGAAGAACCCCCATATGATGGCTTGAAGCCCCAAAAGGTTAAAGAAGTCAAAATTCTTGAAAAGAAGAAATCATTATTTAAATAATAAACATAAGTGACAAAATCAAGAAATGATAAAGTAAGTTGACAAAATCAAGGAATATTTAAATGATAAAGTATTCGAGAACTTTCTATTTATGGAAAGTGGTTAACCCTAAAATAATGAAAATAGGTTAAGTGACCTAGAAATGGGTTAAGTGACCTAAAAATGGGTTAAGTGACCTAGAGGATGAAAGTATAAATAAGATAGAAATGGTCTCTTGTAGATCATCCTTTTGGTGGATCAATGGAGAGCTTCTTGTGAGATTATCATGTGGAGTATTGATGGAGAGCTTTTTGTGAGAACATTTTTGGTGTGGATCTTTTGAGCATGATCGAAGATCTATTCTGAGGAAGAAAGCAAGAGGAGGATCTCATGGATGCATAAAAGTTTTGGAAATGTTGGAGATCTTGATGGAAAAGGTATCGGAGCTTCAGAAACCCTAGTTTATGAGGTATGCACGGGCTGTAATGGGCCAAAGAGCGTACACACACGGGTTGTATAAGGACAGGGTGTGTATAGTGGATGGAATGATGAAGACTTGTGTTTGAGCTAGTGCCAAGATATTGGATGATGAGGAAGGTTCTAGATCTTCATTCTATGAGATCAAATCTATCATTGAGACACTTGTATGGTTACATTATTGTCTTGATGGATACTATTGTTTGATGTGTTGTGAATGGTTAAGGCATTCTTGGTATGATTTCTATGATATGATTTAGTTTGGATGATTTAGTTGATGGAGTGAGAAGTACTCTTGTGATTCAATGGTGACATGATTTCTATGGTACACTAGTTGTTAATACATGTTGAGATAGCATTCATATGGATTTGTTGTGGAGCATGAGCAAGCTATTGGAAAGCTTGGATGTGTTGTAAATGGCTGGTGGTCATATCGGACAGTTAGAGACAAAAGAGAATGATATATTGATTGCAGAGAATCTGAGTGGATCTTGAAGGACAATCCCTAACAACTCATAATATATACGCAGGTTTTTGAATACACTGGCAGTGTGCATATGCAGGCTGTAGTGAGCTAGTGTAACATCCCGCTCTTGCGCACTGAGAAAACTTATTATTTGAGGACACTTGCTCGCAAGTGATCTGGACTTTTATGATGTTAAAACATGTATCCTTGATTATGATGCGTTATGATAGATGACATGATGTTTTACTGCTTGACGTAGACAGGTGCTTTTGACTCAGTTTTATTGAGTGTGCAGGGTTTTTGGACCTTGAGGATGCAGAGGCATCGGTGGAACCCCCCTTGGACTCTGGATTGAGCTGACGATAGCTTGCCAACCAGACTCACATATGGAGTAAAGGGGCCACACACGATTTCCAGAGAGGTTGAGGGAGAGGCGTGGACAACATCCCTGCCATAGCCTACTAGCACTCCCGCCATGGCTCGAACTGTAGGTTAACGATTACCTAGTCCGAGAGGATCCACGATGCTATGAGGGAAGACTGCGACAGTCACTCACGATGATTCTAAGGGGCGCACAATAAGGCGGGGGGCCTTATTCCTTAGAGCCCTTAGTCTCCCACAAGTTCACCTGGTGGAGTGTTGACTCCAGGGGTTATAGACGTCTACCAATCAGTCTTGTTGGCGAGTGGCACCCTTGGAGCACGTGGTGCATCCTGAAGGGCACGTCTCACAAAAGAAACACAAGATGTGAGTGGCACCCTTGGAGCACGTGGTGCATCCTGAAGGGCACGTCGCGCAAAGGAAACGAACGATGCGAGTGGCACCCTTGGAGCACGTGGTGCATCCTGAAGGGCACGTTGCATTGATTTGGATGAAGGAAACAAACCTAAATAGCCCTAAGACAATAACGCCTTAAGAAATCCTTAAACAACTCCCCTAACCCAGTGTCGCCCAGTTCAGAATCTAAGTACTGAGTCTAAAACTTTTAGGGTAAAATTTTAGTCTAACCTTAAGAACAGACCCTAGAATAAAAGTAACAATTTAAACTAGAACCCACCTAAGTAATAGTTAGGTCTTCATAAAATTCTTGGGGTAAATAAAGAGAGTAAGGATTTAATTAACTAAGGGATTTAAAAATTTGCAAAGAGGAAATTAATTCCTAACTTGTGAAAGAACA
>ML780429.1:958757-984146 GCA_009831015.1 Picea engelmannii | reverse complement strand
TTGGTCGTGTCCAGCTTCCTCTTCAACCTCAGGATCGCTGAACTCTGTTGTACCAGCTCCACGCCTCTGGGTGGCCTCCATATCTTCGAGTCTCGCCCTGAGATCTCGTATTTGTCGTTCCATCTCTGGATTCCCTGCTGGATGTCATGCGTGCCTACCTCTTCTTCACACGTCCCTGTCCTCACGATCAGGAGACTGCCTTTCTCTTCGCGGCGGCATTATATCTTCTCTATCCCTGCTTCAGGAAGCAAAGAACTTAGACGCAAGTCGTGTGTATCGGAGTGCTCCTCTTCCTTTCACCTGAAATACCCAACAAGTTCCAGGCTCTGATACCACTCTGACGCAACCTCCGCCCTCGACGGCACAGTCGCTCCACCAGGACCTTCTTTTTCCTGCGGCCCGAAGAGTCGATGGGCTTCCAACTCCCTCGGGAGGTCTTTACCCACAGTTTTCTCCGTCGATCCTCGCTATTAATCTAACGAAGGATCGGTTCTCGCGGCTTCGCGAAACCCGCGACTGGGAATTTGACTCTCGGGTTCCGAGACCCGATACTCCCAGTCAGCGTTGACCCTATCTCTATTTGTCGGGAACTCGCACTATCGCGACTCGCGATTCTATGCCACCGAACGCTCAACCTCCGAGATCCGAAGTCTCGAGATGCCCACGACTCAGAATCTCGCGATCTCGCCCACTCGTCACTTCTGGGGCCAGACTTTGAGGCCTCCAAATCCCGAGATCCGATATCCCACGACCACTTGTCACGTCATCGATTACCGACGTGCACCATGCAAACATTCCGAGACGTCGCGTTTCGCATCCTCGTGATCTCACCCTTATGAGAAACAAGAATCCTTCGTCGCGAACTCCCGATCCATCTGACCTATAAGTCGGATCACGACTTCAGTGATTCTCCATGAGAATTTCAAGTCGTCGATTCTCTTCCTCTTAAAGAGTTCCTCCGTTCCTCACCTTCATCAGTGCAAGTGGAAACTAAGGTGTTATCCCTCCAGGGATTTTACCAACTCAGACTTGCTTCGGAGGTTCCAATCCAACCTGCACTCACCTGCCCGGCTCGAATAACTCCAAACGGCTCCGAACTAAGGAGAACCAAAGTTTAACTACGTAGCCTCCTCAACGCATTCTATGCGGAGGTATTTAACTGCACTTGATGCAGAAGTCTCCTGGCTTAAGCAGAGAACAATTGAACTTCTTCTCGCAGGCGCTCAACTTCTAATTCTTCCACATAATTATGTATACAGCATACGAAAGAAGAATATAACCGGAAACAAAGATGCTAAGGCATAACCCCAACAACACACAAAGGATAATCACGTCCATGGGGTGGGATTCAGCTTAGTCACTCCTGGCGGATGAGAACGAGAGCTCTCCTATTGAACCTCCTCTACACACTCTTATGCGGAGGAATTCGACTGCACTCTATGCAGGAATCTCCTGGTTCAATCGGTGGAGTGAGCGAAACTCATTCTCTCCTTTCTCCCAGATTCCTAATCTGCCATGAGATCACATATGCAGCATAAATAATGAAAGCATAACAAGAAGCAAGCATACAACAACGTAAAGTTAACAGTATACAGAGAATAATCACAGCCATGAAATTTGAATCAATTTCCTCTATTAACTCAATATCTGTACATGGGGATTTTCCACCAGCTCTCTGCCTGTTCTCCTTCCTTCTCCTCAATGCTAATGCTGATACTGACTCTACCMYTMAYYCAATAATACAAAGGAGGGTGTCTTTATCCCGTTTTCCCTCTCAAAAGCTAAATTGTCAAATCTAAACTTAATGGTCCTATCTACCTGCACTAAATCTACTCTCTCTGCATTAAATCTAATAAGTGCCTCTGCTGTACAAGGACGAGAGCTTATCTTCTCGCGGTCTATTTCAGTATACAAGTACGCCTAAATATGGAGGCTTTTATGTAAACGACGACGCTCATCAAAGTGGTCAAAACCGTGATGCTGGCGTCACCCTGCGGTCTTTTCCTTTCTCTAAGTACAGCTTCGCATGACGAGGTGCGGATGCTCCTGCATCATATTTGAAAATATGGATTCTTAGAGCTCAAGTTCCAAGAAGAAGGAATCTCTATAGAAGTGGGTGAAGAAGACAAAACAACCAGAACAGGATGAAAGACTAAAGGGAAGCTCAAGTAAGTCATCTATTGAAGCATACATGGGTGACAATGGTATCAGTTGCATACATACGCAGTCTGACCTTGTATAAGTCGCGTACATACGCGAGTTGTTGTGCAACATATGACGTATATGTTGTAAATCCTTGGGAAAAAGGAAATGCACATGAGTTGTAGCTTGATGTGATGGTATAACTCTGTGTTGCAAGTTCTGACATTATTTATTGCAGATTCCAACACTGTTTGTTGCAGGCTTTCATGGTTCTATGTTAGATAATGTAAGGTGACGATGTAAAATAAATCTTGGGTGCATGGCACTAACCCATGAGTATGGTTAGATGCTGATCTGTTGAAGTACATGGTTGGTACATATTTATATATATATATATATATCTTATGATATATTATTGGAAGCATATAATGATGGATATCATGGTGCATGTATTTTGCATATGGTTGGGCTACATATTGAGACATGTAGTTTATGAGTTGAGTTGATAGTCATGTTGTAAATAATTGGAGAGTCATAGCTTGTTGATACATGGTTGATATACTTGCTTGGAGCAAGTGATGATGCATGATGGTACACTCATAGATGGTATTTGTTGGGCATATTGGTGGATACACATGGTTGGCATATTGGTAGATGCACATGTTGGCATATTGATAGAGGCATATGATTGATACATTCCATGGATGATATATTTTAGAACATTGCATGATGTTGGTGTACATGGTTGATGTACATAGGTGTTGTGCATGATGAGCACACATTTTTGTATAGGATGTTCTTGGTTGATATTTTTCTCATGATTCTTTATTTCATGATGATTGGTAGAGCATGATTTTGATGCATGAATAGGTCCAAGGATCATTATATGGTAGCACATTGTTCATCTCGCAAAGAATATAGGGGATACATACCCATAGGGGGAGTCATTCTTCTTCCCATGATTCTAGGAGGAGATATTTATCAAATGCACATCTAGAAAATATCCCTATATTTGAAGGAAGAGCACAGAGGCATGATTCCAAGATGAGCAATGGTCACATGGGGGAGTATGAGCGATGTATTTTAAGCATTACATTAGAGTGATATCCCTTGTTCAAAAAGGGAGATATTATTCAGAGGAATATCAAAAACATTCAGACAGGGGGAGTAGCCCCAAGGAGAGTTCAAGCAAGGGGAGAAACCCCAAGAAGAGAATGACCCTTTTTTATTGATGTCAAAGTGGGAGAGATAGTCACATTGATGTGATTGATGATTATTGATTGGGAGAGATAATCACAATTGGGAGATATAGTCACATTGACTATTGCTGATATGTTTGATGTTTATTGATGGGGAGAGATAGTCATATTGATATGATTAATGACTATTGATGTAGAGCATGATGTTTGATGTTTACTAATGGGGAGAGATAGTCATATTGATATGATTAATGACTATTGATGTAGAACATGCCTTGTCTACATGTTTGACATCAATAATTGGTAATTGGTGTTGACATAAATGTTGGTATTTCCATCAATGCGAAAGGGGGACATTGTTGGATCATGTTTTCATTGATGCCAATGGTTTGCATATTTTAATTGTTGTCAAGTGATTGATTGATGTCAAGTGATGGATTGTTTGAAAGGATTGATTGATGTCATTGATTGATGTCAAGTGATGGGTTGTTTGAAAGGATTGATTGATTGATGATTGATGAACAATGTATATGTATTGTCCTTGATAAGAATGATAGATGTCAAGTGGAAACCAATCGATGAAGATGGATCAATGTCGAGTTGTCATTGATACATGATGCATAGTTGATGTATATGATGCAGTGGTGAATTGATGCAAAGATGAATCATTATTGTCTTATCATGATTGATAAGGTGCGCAAATAGATGAACTCCAAAGTCATTCCCTTATGGTGAAATACCTCACAGGAAGACGCTTTACGGATTGAGTTATCCTAGAAGAATGGTTGGAGGACCCATGCTTGTATGTCGAATAATGAGATGAATATCAATGAATATTTTGGTGAAACTATCCTAGATGGATAGTGCTTGTCATGCCATTTCTGATGGTATGTGGAATGTCACATAACTCCTCATGGTTTGAGAGTTATGGATCTACGAAGTTGAAGAACCCCCATATGATGGCTTGAAGCCCCAACAGGTCAAAGAAGTCAAAATGTTTGAAAAGAAGAAATCATTATTTAAATAATAAAGAGAAGTGACAAAATCAAGAAATGATAAATTAAGATGACAAAATCAAGAGGGAATATTTAAATGATAAAGTATTGGAGAACGTTCTATTTATGGAAAGTGGTTAACCCTAAAAAAAGGAAAATAGGTTAAGTGACTTAGAAATGGGTTAAGTGACCTAAAAACGGGTTAAGTGATCTAGAGGATGAAATTATAAATAAGATAGCAATGGTCTCTTGAAGATCGTACTTTTGGTGTATCAATGGAGAGCTTCTTGTGAGATTATCTTATGGAGTATTGATGCAGAGCTTCTTGTGAGAACATTTTTGGTGTGGATCTCTTGAGCATGATTGAAGATCTATTCTGAGGGAGAAAGCGAGAGGAGGATCTCATGGATGCATCAAAGTTTCGGCAATGCCATATATCTTGACGAAGAAATTCTCAGAGCTTCATAAACCCTAGTTTCTGAGGTATACGCGGGATGTAATGGGCCAGAGAGCATACACACACGGGTTGTATGAGGACAAGGCGTATATAGTGGATGGAATGATGAAGACTTGTGTTTGAGCTAGTGCCAAGCTCTTGTGATTCAGTGGTGACATGATTTCTATGGTACACTAGTTGTTCATACATGTTGAGATAGCATTCATATTGATTTGTTGTGGAGCATGAGAAAGCTATTAGAAAGCTTGGATGTGTTGTAACTGGCTAGTGGTCAGATCAGATAGTAAAAAATAGAAGAGAATGATATATTGATTGCAGAGAATATGAGTGGATCTTGAAGGAAAAACCCTAACGTCTCAGAATATATATGCAAGTTGTTGAATACACTTGCAACTTTCATATGCAAGCTATAGTGAGCCAGGGCGCGTACACACATGGGTTGCACTACTGACAGGTCGCGTACCTGTTGACAGATTGATATTTGTTGAGGATTTTTGCCTCATCTCAGTTGGTGCTGAGTATGTAAGTTGAGTCTTGCATAATGGAGCTGGTGCTCTTGAAGAGTTGTACTCTATTCAGTTTCTTCTAAAAAACCCCTGGATTGTTGTCCATAATAAAAAGAAAATTGTACATACATCCTTTGTTCTTTGTGTTCCTTGTGATGATGAATTGTTGATGATATTTTGTTGATATATGTTGATAATATATGTTCACATCTAACTGTTTATAAATGACAGCAAAAAGGTAATGAATGGATGTTGAATGTTGACTAAGAAGTTTTGTGTAAAAGGGAGATTTGGGAGAAAGAGCCCCACACTCATTCACCCCCCCACCCCTCCCTCTAAGTGTGGTATGTGTGTCCAACAACATAATCAACTCTACTTCACATAGTACAATGATGTTTATACAATAATGTTTATAAATAAAATGAAATAAAACATTTTTAATTTCACCACAGTATTGTAAAACATAAATTAACTTTTTCAGAAATCAAATATGAGACAATAAATTGATATTTTGAATTCCAAAAATATCAAAGATATATATATATATATATATATATATATATATATATATATATATATATATATATAATCAAAGTTTGAATAGTTACACTACAAAATACATAGGTTCCACATCCATTTTAGGATGATAACAAAAACTAAGACATTTAACTCCAAAATTATGGACTCTAAGCCATCGCTTTAAGATATATCACTTCATATCTGCAATTCAAACCTGCAAAATAAAACATAATTCAAAAATAAAAAATTTACAATTCAAACATGCAAAATAAAATAGAATTAAAAAATAAAAAAATTACAAAAAAATATGTACAAATTTAAAATAAAATGTACACATACCATTTTAGATAGATAAAACAAGTTGTGATTAAAGAAAAATTGACATACATACCAAAATATTTAAGTCACATCCTCCAACATACTCATTTCCACCAATATAATATAAATACATTTTCGACCATATATAATTTAGACATTTGTAACAATAAAAAACAATAATAATAATAATAAAATAATACATATTAGCATATATACTTTAACTAAATATTAAATAAACAATAAGAAACAATAACATACCCAACTAGAGTTAAACAGATTTAAGATTTTCCCTCTCTTTCTATTACACTTTTTTGACATTTTTTTAAACCAAAATTCCATCACAAACTTCCAAAATAGATACTCTCCACATTCAGCATACATGATTTAAACAATATGTAAAATCTTATCTAAAATCTTTAAAAGATTTAAAGAAAAAAATTGTGTTCTTGGTAAGAAATTTTTGTGTTCAAAGTTAGATAATAATCTGAAAATAAATATAGAACTGTGTATGCAGGAAGTTCACAAATCTCCATATTAAGTCATTCTTCCAATTAAATACTTATCTCATTGTGGACAAAGTCCCAAATCCTTCAGGTGAAATTCTCATCCTAGGTGATCTTATTTGATCTTATTTACTCAACAGTAAAATACTAATATCCTCAGCAGTAAAATATGTCTCTACTCTTCTGCAGTGGTCATATAATCAAATTCCATAATGCCATTTTAAATTAAAGGACTCATAAATCTCCATATTAAGTCATTCTTCCAAGAAATTACTTATATCTATGAAAGTTCAGAAATCTCCATTTTAAAAACCATTCTTCCAGAAAATACTTATCTCCTCTTTCTGTGGTGGAATAGATGTTCTCATATAATCTTTCATGTACATGAAGAAAACACAAATCTGCACATATATTAAGTCATTCTTGAAAAAGCATTTAAATATTTCATCTTTGAGATGTATTCATATTACATATAGTCAAATGCTCTTTGAAATTATATGTGAACTAGCTCACACATATACAATATGTGTGAGATAGCTCATGTATAAAATATGTGTGAGCTAGATTAGATATACATATGTGTGAGCTAGCTTAGATATACATATGTGTGAGTTAGCTCAGATTTACATATATGTGATCTAGCTCAGATATATATATACATAGCTTATTTGTAAATCTACTTGAATGTTAGTTTTTGTGGTTAGTAACCAATTTAGATAAGAGTTTTACAATACCCTGGCAAGAAGGAATTCACTTTGTTGTATGTAGAAAACACAAATGTACATACTACGCTATTATTGGACAAGAAAACAAGGAATGCAATTGAAGAAAATTTAGAAATTTCCCCTTTTCTAATGTGGGATAGAGTCTATTCTCAAATAATCAAATGTTCAAGTTCAAAATTAGGTCGTCATCATGATATAAACTTAAATAAGTTTGAATGTACCATTTATGACAACGATAAGCTTATATAGGGGTTCTATATACTTAAAAATAATTGATCAAAGCGTTGAATAGGAAAGGCTAAACTAAAAATTTGATAAAAGTAAAAAATATAAGCTTATTCAACAAAAATAAGCTTGAACACTTTTATATAAAACCCCAACATAAAATCAAATTAAAACTCACTAATGTGAAATGAACATACATTTATGAATTATCATGAATAGATGCATCCTTCCCAGGATTGGATGCTTCCTCCACTTCCTCCTCAATCCCAATATCCCACACTCTCTTCTCCACATTTTGTTCAAGTACACTCTCAGGTACTCTCTTCTCCACATTACCCTATATAACACATTTCAAATTTGAAAATTTGAAAACTAAGTTTAAATAATTTTAACACATTAAATTGTACTTTTAAATTTTGAAACATATAATGCATGTGATGTGCCAACTTATTATTCAATAAATTAAATGTTTTTTAAGACATTCTTCTTTTAAATTAATAATTTAAATGAAAAATTTTAATTTTAATATATAATTAAATTTTCTTTCAACATGCAATGATACCTGTGAAATCCCACCCTCTTCAAACTCTCCCAATGAGAATTGAGACAAGCCTGCCCAAGTAGTATGTAATACACCCCAAAATCATCATAAAAAAAAAAATCTTCTAAGGGGCCATAGATTGTAAACTAGTAAGAGATAGATTTATAATAAGGAGGCATATCCTTAGGGTACCTGTGATTCTTATGTTTCAATTTCCTTTTCCTAACAATTACATAACCAAAGTCGAGTGTGTACTCTTCAATCTTTCTTTAAGTCATACTAGTGATTTTGTATGTGGTTAAGTGTTTTAAATGTTGTAATGGTAGGGGAATGGACATAGGCTTAGGGATTAGGGTTCTATCCCCTCCTTAAACCATAATTGCATTCGCGCGTGCAGGCCTAACTTCAATAACCTGAAACAACCTTTATAACCATAACACAATAATCAAACTGGTTGTTTTATTGTCGAATTTAACGTTTTGGGTTGCCTAAAAAGATGCCACGGGATTGATAAATTCCTCATTAATCCTTCGTTTTGGTTGAGAGTCTTCCCTTCGCCACGTAGTCCTCTAACTTACTAGTCTGGAGACGAGCCCCAAGTTGGAAGTTAAGCAAACTTTACCAGACTTATCTAGTCTATTCCCGACACTAGCTGGACTAGTATCGACTAGAGGTTAATAAATACGAAACAAAGATTTTGAACAGACCCAGGACGACCCTCATAAATGTGACTGGAGGCGTTGACGGTCAGGAATAAATGTATATGACCGACCATTAAAGGAGGTGGGTGAGGGACAAGGACCAACTCTGTACCCTTCCTCAATCCAAGCATGCCATCTCGCTCAAAGCACATGGCTCACTTCCTATCATACCCACTACATTCAACATGCATAGTTTTTCCGGTTTAGGGTAGTGGCCATTTCTCATTACACATTGTTCATCCTGGTTCGCAGAGGGTTCGACGTTACTGTAATGTTTATTTTTTTGTTTTACTTCACGAGGGTTTGGGGTAAGGAGCACCTTCTGACAGTAACACTATTTGTAAGTGATAGTATTACTTTTAATATTCATTCAACAGAAGTTTCACACTATCGTTCCTTCTATTGCAGTTTTATTTTGACTGTTCTCATGATTTTCTTACACGTGTTGTTGTGCGAGGGGTAATCTGCCCATAGGCCCTTATCGCCTCCTTCCATCGTTGATGTTGTTTTCCCCTTTGATACATTAGTTTATTTATTTATTTATTTATCTTAATCGCATACACAAATAGGAATTTTTCTTCGCCACTTGTTCCTGCTCCCAAATATATTGATGAGTTCTCAAGATTGAAATCTCTTCAATTGTCAGTCTCCCGAATGGATAGCAGTCAGGTTAACCATTTTGTAAGATTCAGACCGTAATTGGGGCTAAAGAAAAATTTGGGTTGTTTTCTTCACGGCCACTTATTTATAATCTGGAGGTGTGCAAAGGCGTGTATATTGGAGTTTTGTCATTGTGTTGTTTTCTACGGATTCCTTAAATTTCTTTGTAATGTAATGGATATGATAATGGTTTTGTACATTTTCCCCTTTGATTTAAACTTAGTTTTATACTTTATTATGTGGCTTGTATATATATACATTGTATTTCAATATGTATTTCTATACTGTCACTTGATTATTCTTGCATTCTTGTTATTGATGATGGGCCCATTGTTTTGCGAGGGTACCCATCAAATAGGTTTGGCTTCCTCCTCCCCTTCTGGTATGGATGAATACATGATGGTTGCAGAAGGGAAGAGGTTGGTTTTCCCGACTTGGAGTTAAGTATTTTCTTCAGTTGTACATTCCATTTTATCACAACTTTTCCTTTTTAATTGAACGGATTATAATGATTGTGTCAAAATTTGTACAAGGTTTTGGCTACACAACTACAAGGCGGACTACCACTGTCATCCATGTGAAAGGTAAATGGGTTTTGTTATGCCTTCCTCTAGAACTTTGGGAACTCAACCCTAAATGGGTTACTCTATGTGCTAGAGGTTATTCAAGTTGTGTTAATTTTGTCATTAGATTTTACGGCCCAAACGAGGGTTGATTTGGAAACTAAGGATTTGGCTGAAGGGCTCATTCAGATATTTTATTACGTTCTAACTTGGCACTTGAGGAAGTAAATACGATTTACATTCTCTTACCATCTGAGTATTATAACTGTTGGATCTTTCACTCTTGTAGCTTCACCATAAACTGTTAACTTCGTGCATTCTTGGCAAGGTAGTACATGCTAGGTGTATAGTTGTTTATCCTATAGTTGTAATATTTCAGACTGAACTCGTAATTAATGGATGGACTGCTTATTTCAATCCGAGATGAATCCAAGTTTTTTTTTTTCTGTATCGTACTTCTGTGCATATGGAATGTTTGGAAACTATATGATTTTCTATCATGAAGGTGTTGACTGGTCCATGTCTTAGGTAATTATACAGAGCGGTTTCTTTTAAACTTTGTGAACTCTATCGTTTATGTCTGGGTTAAAAATTATTTATAAAAGTAATCATATGCAAAAGTCACTCTCTGAAGATGCAATATCTTTCCTCTAAAATCTAAGGTAGTATTTAGGTCAAATGAATAAGAAAAAAATATACTCAACTGTTGCTGTGGATTTCACATTATTTTTCATGACTCCCTGATTTTTGTCTTTTTATTGGCGCTCTTACTTTCATTTAGTGAGACAGTATGTGTAAAAGGGTTAAATATCCATCTCACCTAACAAGATTCTGAAAGACTAAATTTATGAGTTTATATGCGTATAATATATAAAAGGGTATAATAGGACAACATTTTTCTGTATAAGGTAATTTCTATTATATTCACTAGATTCTTTTTTAGTCAATATTGATTGTACAAGACGCAAATAGTAACTAGATCTGTACATCTATGTATATACATATATATAAATTTCATTTCCATATAAGTTTGTAAATATATATTGATGTTCCGTGGGATCTATGTTTGGTTTTTCTGGAAATTTAACTACATAAAGGAAATGCCCCATTGACGTTAATCTAATCCTTTCCATATTCAGTTATATAAATATAATTATAGGTCCTTCCATCTAGCATTCTAGTTACAACAGGGAAAATTCTAGAGTTGGGATGTCTATTATGAACTTCGCATCAACAGACAGATTATATCCACGAAAGTATTTCATCTTGCATAACAAATATATTTCAATAGTCAGATGTGAACATTCCAGCAGACGTATTACAACAATATATATATGCCCTTCACACAGATTCATCACAACGAATAGACATGATCATTCAAATAGTTGCATTACAACAATTATATATAATCACCCAACAAATACATTACATCAACCAGACATAGTCATTCAAACAGAGGAGGGGAAAAATTACATATCTGGAACGATTTGCGGGACGAAAAAGGGAACAACCATGTTCCTCTCAACCATAGAATAGGGCAGCCAAACTACTTGCTCGATTCACCCCCTAGCCTGCCCATGAACCCATGAGGGCGAACTTGGAATCTCCTCCTTCGAAAACGTCTTTCAGTTTCAGCAGACTCCTCCTGCCTCACACTCAATCAGTAGTGTTCATAACAACAAGGAGAACAATCCTCTTTCTTTTTCCCCATCATACTCGACAAGGTCCTGCCTCCTCACATATTTTATTTAACAAAACCAATCCTTTTTGCCTAGGTCTTTCTTTCCCCCCGCTTGGGAATTTTCGCAGCTTTCTAAATCCCTGATTTTCAGTGGCTACCCATGGCCAAATATTTGATTTTCCACTTGTAACAATCATCCCAGAAGTAGTTCCAACATGGTCCCCACTCATGGAGTCATGGTCAGTTGATTTTAACATGGTTGTTGCATTTGTCCTCCTAAAATCAATATAAAATATTATGTTTTCATACAAGTGTCATAGTCAAATAGTTTTTTTTTTTTTTGTAACTAGGGGAATCGGTAACAACGGCAGTATCGTACTCGTGTGACACGGGGTCGAATCCTTCCAGCTGCCTTATAACCCCTAGGGAGAAACGCACCGCCCGCAAGCACGCCCTCCGGGTAAATCGGGGTGAGAATCGACCTTGAGACCTCTTTTTACATAGTTCCTTCCATTTACACGACACTTGCCAATCGGTCTACACCCCTGCAGGCGTGTCATATTCAAATAGTTATTTGGGTCAAATAAGATCTTTTCCCAACAGTCATAGTATTTAATTACAATTATCAAATTCGAAATTCAGAATTGCCATAAATGGAAAAAAAAATTCAATTTCGAATTTACTAAAAACAGAATAATTTTCCAACACGTTTTTAAATTTCAGAAATACTTTATTTTTTGGGATGTCACATCCTTTCCCCCATCAATAAAACATTTTCCTCAGTGTTTGTTCCCTTATGGGAATAGGATTGGATGAGATTTCCACAAATCTCCCTCCAACTCCCAAGTGGCCTCCTGAGGACTAAAGTTCTTCCATTGCAGCTTTACTTGAGCAACGACTCTGTTCCGAAGTGTTATTTCTCTCCGGTCCAAAACACATAGGGGTTCCACCTGGAACTCGCCTTCGGGTTCCACCTGCACTAAGTTCCAATCAATCATATGAGTAGGGTCATGAACATACTTTTTCAACAAAGAAACATGAAATACATTATGAATTCTTAGATTAGTTGGGAGTGCAAGTTGGTATGCTACTGGTCCAATTCGATCTAGTATCTCTAAGGGCCCACAAAACCTGGGTGCCATATTGGCACAGTTTTCTAACATCAACGAACTTTTTTGGGCTTTGACCTTCAAATAAACATGGTCTCCCACTTGAAATTCCAAGTGTCTTATTTTATGATATGCATAACTCTTTTTTCTGTCCTGTGCTTCTTTTAATTTCTATTGTACCTTCCTTACCATGTTCTCCATTTCTTGGAGCATCTCAGGTCCAACCATGAGTTTGTCAACTGGGTTATCCCAGCTAATTGGATTTGTACACTTTCTACTGTACAATACCTCGAAGGGGATTAACTTAGCTGAAGTTTGGTACCCATTGTTATATGCAAATTCTAACAAGTGTAGATAGTCTTCCCACTTGTTTGGTTTTGTTCTTACGTACATGCGGAGCATATCCTCTACAATTTGGTTTGTCCTTTTGGTATGTCCATCCGTTTGAGGGTGATAACTCGTACTAAAATTCAAATTAGTATTTATCCTTGCAAACAATTCCTTCCAGAAAGAGGATGTGAATTGTACGCCTCTATCTGAAATAACCATTTTAGGAATACCATGTACTCTAAAAATTGTTTTCATAATTATTTCAACAATGTTTATAGCTTTAAAAGTAGACTTTACCGGAATAAAGTGTGTAGACTTACTGAGTTTGTCGATTACCACCATAATAGAGTCATTTTGTTTTTGAGTTTTAGGTAGACCTGTTATAAAGTCCAGTGATATGGTCTCCCATTTCCATTCCAACACTGGTAATGGTTGTAGGAGACCGGCTGGATGCTAGTGTTCGACCTTGACATTCTGACAATCTTGGCACCTAGCCAAGTATTCTACTATTCTTCCCTTCATATTAGGCCAGTAAAATAGTTTTCTAAGTGTTGTTATCATTTTTTGGTATCCAGGATGGCCAGAATACAGTTTCTTATGCACTTCGTCCAATACTATTAACTTTAACTCTGTTGAATCTGGTATATACAGTCTGTTTTTAAATCGTAATAATGCCTTCTTGTCTATACTTAGATCTAGTTTATCTGAGTTTGCGGTATTTTTTTGTAATTCTGCCATTATTTGAGTGTATTTTTCGTTGTTAATACTTGTCGTCCTTATTCTTTGTTCCAGATCACTTCCTGCCCTAATGATATTTATTTCAAATAACCCATGGACTATTCTGCTTAAAGCGTATGATACTTTATTTTCCTTACCCTTGATATGTATGACTTCGAAGTCAAATTCACTCAAGAAGGCTAGCCATCTTGCTTTCCTTGCATTAAGATCTGGTTGGCTAAACAATTATTTCACGTCGCTATTATCCATCAATAGTAGAAATTTTCTACACATTATGTAGTGTCACCACATTTTTAAGGCGTGTATTACCGCTACCAATTCTAAGTTATGAGTGACATAATTTCTCTCATGTTCTTTTAATTTCCGAGACTCATAACAAATCACGTGTCCTTCCTGAGTTAGGACACCACCTAGTCCTTCTTTACTTGCATCAACACATATGACAAAGTATTTATCTAGGTGTGCTACTTTCAATATGGGTGCAGTCGTCAATAATTCCTTCAGCTTGTCAAAACTGTCTTGACACTTCTGTGACTACTTAAACTCGGTCCCTTTCTTTTGTAATGACATAATAGGGTAGGCTATCTTGGAAAACCATCCTATAAACCTGCGATAATATCCAGTGATTCCCATGAATGACCGGATATCCGCTACATCCTTAGGTACCGACCATTCCATGATGGCTTTTACCTTCTCAGGGTCTACGACAGTGCCTTCTGTTGAAATTACATGTCCTAGATATTGTATTATCTTTTGATAAAAGTCACACTTATCAAATTTGGCGTACAGTTTGTGTTTCCTCAACGTTTACAGAACCATTCTTAAGTGTTCTTCATGTTCTTCCTCCGTTTTAGCATAGATCAGAATATCGTCGATAAGTACAACTACGAACTTGTCTAAATACTGACTGAAAATATTGTTCATCAGACACATGAACGTGGTTGGTGCGTTAGTGAGTCCGAAAGGTATGAATATGAATTCGTAGTGTCCATATATCATTCGAAAAGTTGTTTTTCTTATGTCTTCATCCCTTATCCTAACTTGACGATAACGAGATCGTAAATCCAATTTTGAAAAGATCTTGACCCCACCTACTTGATTGAATAGGTCATTTATCCTAGGTAAGGGGTACTTGTTCTTAATAGTCAATTTATTTAATTGTCTATAATCGATGAAAATTATTAGAGTATTGTCTTTATTTTTCACAAAGAGGACTGGTGCCCTCCATGGTGAAACACTCGGTTGGATATACTCTTTTTCTAACAGTTCCTGCAATTGTATTTTTAATTCTGTCAATTCTGGTAAACTCATTCAGTAAGGTTCTTTTGAGATAGGGGTTGATCCGGGTAGTAGGTCTATGGAGAAGTCTATTTCCCTTCTAGAAGGTAATTATGGTATCTCATCCACAAACATGTCTCTGAATTCACGTAGGATAGCAAAGTCTTCTAACTTTGGCTTATCTTCTTTTCCTAATAGATTCGTTACTTGTATAGCATAAACTAGACATCCCTTTCTCATACATTTCTTGAATTCAATTGCTGAAATTTGTCAAACTGATATCGGTTTTGGTATACCTTGGGTTGTTCTAGTAGTGCCATAATCGTCCTTATAGTTAAGTGTCTTTGT
Source organism: Picea engelmannii (assembly GCA_009831015.1). NCBI lineage: Eukaryota > Viridiplantae > Streptophyta > Pinopsida > Pinales > Pinaceae > Picea > Picea engelmannii. Next base: position 968,608 of record ML780429.1, on the reverse strand, counting down.
ATAAAAATCTAGTACTGCCTTGTGCTTTTCCAACCAATCCATTCCGATAATCATATCATAAGATCCTATTCGGAGGATGTTCAGATTCGTTCTTACATTTTTTCCATCTAAGTTAAATTCGAAATCAGAAATGAAGTCAACTACCTTCCTTTTTGTTCCTGTTGCTAGTTGTACCAACCATGATTTTGTGTGCTTTAGTTTCGTAAGTTTATTTGACTCTACCACATCACGAGTAATATAGCTTAATGTAGCTTCAGGGTCAATTAAAACAGAAATTTGAGTGTTTTCAATTTTACCTTTGATTTCTACCACAGAGGATTGGTGGTCAGCTTGCCGGCCATCTATGGCTACATTTATCCGATGCAGGCTTCTGCCTACGTCTCCTACCATCGAGGCTTCCTGCAAATTATGAACAACAGTTCTATTTTCTGAATTTAAACATGGACAATTCCTCCTTAGATGAGGTTCTCCACATTCCCAAAACTTTAGTGGTTCGTGGGGGTTGTCCCCAAACTTCTTCATTGCCAGATTTACTGGTTTATCGCTGCCTTGCGTATTCAGATGGTTGGAGTGAGAATCCTTTCTCAGAAATCTTTTTGTTGCATTAAGATAAGGAGTTGGTTGGTATCCCTTCTTTCATTGATTCATTTGATATTGTTTCTTATCCTTCTAGGCTTTGGGAAACACTGCCAGCTGCTTGTATTGATAAAATCACATTCGTGCTTTTCTGAATACTTCACTCAAGGACTTGGGGTTGTCAAACTCAATTTTGTCCCTGTAGGACTGCGGTAAACAACTTAAGAACCATTGTATTTTTACCTTATCCTCTCAAATGTAAGGTATGAACCTTAATAATTCCAATAATTTATTTATAAGGTCATCCATTGTCATCTGTCCAAGTCTAAGTTCATAAAATTCTTTTGTTTTTCTTTCATAGTAGCTTTCAGATAGGTACTGTTTCTTGAAATATTTCTTAAAGTCATACCATTCCATCTGTTTCTCCTTTAGGCCCTTGGCCAATTTCAGGTCTTGCCACCAAATGTTGGCCTTCCCTTTCAAATTGCATATGGCCATTCTGACCTTCATATTGTTGGAATAGTTATATATCTGGAAGTACTTTTTGATGTCCAATAACCATGCCTCTGCTTCCTCTCCTTTTCTGGATTCTCCATCAAAGATAGTTGGTTTAATTTTCTTGAATTCTCCTTCAAGGTGATCCAATTGTTTTCTCTTTCTGTCTATTCTGGTTTTGTCCTCAGCTGAAGGTGTACCTTCAAATGAGCTGTCTCATTTTTATGTTTTCGATCCCGAGTTATTGGAAGCTATCTTGTTGACTTCTTCGTCGTTAATATTGTCCTTTGGGATTTTCTTGATCACTATATTGCTCAACATGGCTTCGTTTATTTCTTGTTGTTCTTGCTGAGCTTTCTTCAGTTTTTCATTGTCGACTTTGAAAACCTACAGTTCAACAATAAGATTCCTCATTGTTTCAAACACCTCCGTGGGTGAGCTTTCATCACTGTTTTGTCTTGGATCTCTAGGAGGTCGTTGCTCCAGATTTCCTTCCATCTTGATTTCTGCATCTCCCGAGCTGCCATAATTAACACAAAACATAAAGGTATTTTTGTTTGTAGCAATAAGGTTTATTAGTTTTACATAAATCAAAATATATACTAAGAAACTAATGTGGCCTTGTTCAGGCCCAGTGTTGTAGCTTTTTCTCTGATACGATATGTAATACACCCCAAAATCGTCATAAAAGAAAACAACTTCCAAGGGGCCATAAATTGTATACTTGTAAGAGATAGATTTATAATAAGGAGGAATATCCTTAGGGTACCTATGATTCTTATGTTTCAATTTCCTTTTGCTAACAATTACAGAACCAAAGTCGAGTGTTTACTCTTTAATCTTTCTTTAAGTCATACTAGTTCTTTTGTAAGTGGTTAAGTGTTTTAAATGTTGTACTGGTAGGGGAATGGACATAGGCTTTGGGCTTAGGGTTCTAGCCCCTCCTTAAACCATAATTCCATTCGCGCGTGCAGGCCTAACTTCAATAACCTAACAAAACCTTTATAACCATAGCACAATAATAGAACTAGTTGTTTTATTGTCGAATTTAACATTTTGGGCTGCTTAAAAAGATGCCACGGGATTGATAACTTCCTCATTAATCCTTCATTTTGGTTGACAGTCTTCCCTTCTCCAGGTAATCCTCTAACTCACTAGTCTAGAGACGAGCCCAAGTTGGCAGTTAAGAGAACTTTACCAGACTTATCTAGTCTATGCCCGATGCTAGCTGGACTAGTATCGACTAGAGGTTAATAAATATGAAACTAAGGTTCTGAACAGACCCAGGCTGACCCTCATAAATGTGACTGGAGGCATTGACAGTCGGGAATAAATTTCTCTGTCCGACCATTAAAGGAGGTGGGTGAGGGATGAGGACCAACTCTGTACCCTTCTTCAATCCAAGCATGTCCACTCGCTCAAAGCACATGGCGCACTTCCTATCATACCCACTAAATTCAACATGCATAGTTTTTTGGGTTTAGGGTAGAAGCCATTAATCATTACACATTGTTCAACCTAGTTCATAGAGGGTTCAACGTTATCGTAATGTTTCCTTTTTTGTTTTACTTCGCGAGGGTTTGGGGTAAGGAGCGCCTTCTGACTGTAATGCTATTGGTAAGTGACAATCTTATTTTTCATATTCATTCAACAGACGTTTCACACTATCATCCCTTCTGTTATAGTTTTATTTTGACTGTTCTCATGATTTTCTTACATGATTTTTTGCGTGTGGGGTAATCTGCCCGTAGGCCCTTATCGTCGCCTTCCACCCTTGATGTTGTTTTCCCCTTTGATACATTAGTTGTTTTATTTATTTATTTATCTTAATCGCATACATAGACAGGGATTTTTATTCACCCCTTGTTCCTACTCCCAAATTTATTGACGAGTTCTTAAGATTGGAATCTCTTCGATTGTGAGTCTCTCGAACGAATAGCAGTCAGGTTAACCATTTTGTAAGATTCAGACCGTAATTGGGGCTAAAGAAAAATTCAGGTTGTTTTCTTCACGACCACTTATTTATAATCTGGAGGTGCGCAAAGGTGTGTATACTAGAGTTTGATCGTTGTGTTGTTTTCTACGGATTCCTTAAATTTCTTCGTAATGTAATGGATAGGATAATGGTTTTGTACATTTTCCCCTTTGATTTAAACTCAGGTGTATACTTTATTATGCGGCTCACATATATATACAATGTACTTCAATATGTATTTCTATACTATCACTTGATTATTCTCGCATTATTGTTATTGATGATGGGCCCTTTGTTTTGCGAGGGTACCCATCAGATAGGTTTGTCTTCCTCCTCCCCTTCTGGTCTGGATGAATACACGATGGTCACAGTAGAGAAGAGGTTGGTTTTCCCCACCCAGAGTTAAGTATTTACTTCATTTGTACATTCCATTTTATCAAAACTTTTCCTTTCTAATTGAACAGATTATAATGACTCTGTCAAAATGTGTACAGGGTTTCGGCTATGCGGCTACAAGGTGAACTACCACTATCATCTGCGTGAAAGGTAAACGGGTTTTGTTATGCCTTCCTCCAAAACTTAGGCAACTCAACCCTAAAGAGTTTACTCTATGTGCTAGAGGTTATTCAAGTTGTGTTAATTATGTTATTAGATTTTACGGCCCAAACGAGGGTCGATTTGGAAACTATGGATTTGGCTGAAGGGCTCAATCAAATATTTTATTACATTCTAACTTGGCACTTGAGGAAGTAAATATGATTTACATTCTCTTACAATCTGAGTAATATAATTGTTGGATCTTTCACTCTTGTAGCTTCACCATAAACCGTTAACTTCGTACATTCTTGGCAAGGTAGTACATGCTAGGTGTATAGTCGTTTATCCTACAGTTGTAATATTTCATACTGAACTCGTAATTAAATGGAGGGAGTGCTTATTTCAATCCAAGATGAATCCAAGTTTTTTTTTACTCTATCTTACTTCTGTGCATATGGAATGTTTGAAAACTATATGATTTCCTGTCACAAAGGTGTTGACTGGTCCATGTCTTAGGTAATTATACATAGCGGTTTCTTTTAAACTTTGTGAACTCTATCGTTTACGTCTGGGTTAAAAATTCTTTATAAAAGTAATCATATGCAAAAGTCACTCTCTGAAGATGAAATATCTTTCCTATGAAATCTAAGGTAGTATTTAGGTCAAACGAAAAAGAAAAAAATATACTCAACTGTTGCTGTGAATTTCGCATTATTTTTCATGACTCGCTGATTTTTGTCTTTATATTGGTGCTCTTACTTTCATTCTGTGAGACAGTATGTGTAAAAGGGTTAAATATCCATTTCACCTAACAGGATTCTGAAAAACTAATTTTATGAGTTTATACGTGTATAATCTATAAAAGGGTACAATAGGACAACATTTTTCTGTATAAGGTAATGTCTATTATATTCACTAGATTCTCCTTTAGTCAATGTTGATTGTACAAGACGCCAATAGTAACTAGATCTATACATCTATGTATATACATATATATAAATTTCATTTCCATATAAGTTTGTAAATATATATCGATGTTCCATGGGATCTATGTTTGGTTTTTTTGGAAATTTAACTACAAAAGGAAATGCCCATTAACGTTAATCTACTCCTTTCCATATTCAGTTATATAAATATAATTATAGGTGCTTCCGTCTAGCATTCTAGTTACAGGAGGGACAATTCTAGAGTTGGGATGTCTATTATGAACTTCACATTAGAAGAAAGATTATATCCACGAAAGTATCTCATCTTCTGCAACAAATATATTTCAGCCGTCAGATGTGAACATTCCAACAGACATATTACAACAATATATATTTGCCCTTCACACAGATTCATCACAACGAATAGACATGATCATTAAAATAATTGCATTATAACAATTAGATACAATCACCCAATAGATACATTACATCAACTAGACATAGTCAGTCAAATAGAGGAGGGGAAAAATCACATACATGGAATGATTCACGGGATGACAAAGTGAACATCCACGTTCCTCCCAACCGTAGAACAGGGTATCCAAACTACTTGCCCGATTCACCCCCTAGCCTGACCATGAACCCACGAGGGTTCGTTGGAATCTCTCCCTTCGAAAACGTATTTCAGTTTCAACAGACTTCTCCTACCTCACACTCAATCAATAGTGTTTATAACAACAAGGAGAACAATCCTCTTTCTTTTTCCCCAGCATACTTGGCAGCGTCCCGCCTCTTCGCATATGCTATTTAACAAAACTAGTCCTTTTTGCCTAGGTCTTTCTTTCCCCCCCTTGGGAATTTTCATATTTTTCTAAATCCCTAATTTTCAAGGGCTTCCCATGGCCAAATATCTGATTTTCCACTTGTAACAATCAACCCAGAGGTAGTTCCAACATGTTCCCCACTCATGGAGTCATGGTCAGTTGCTTTTAACATGGTTGTTCCATTTGTCGTCCTGAAATCAATATTAAATATTATGTTTTCATACAAGTTTCATAGTCAAATAGTTAGCTGGGTCAAATTTGATCTCTGCCCAACAATCATAGTATTTAATTACATTTATTAAATTTGGAATTTGGAATTGCCATAAATGGCAAACATTTTCCAATTTCGAATTTACTAAAAATAGAATAAGTTTCCAACACTTTTTTAAATTTCATAAATACTTTATTTTTGGGGTTGTCACATAGTAGGATATGGAATAGGGATATGTGAACAACACAACTAAGAACTAAATCTAGGATTCAATGTGTTCACAGTTATACAAAATTATAAATGTTGTTGATCTTATTCAAAAGATTGGAGATTGGACAACTAAAGTGCTCATCTGTGGATATTAGAAAACACATACCTAGTTAAACCCATCCAAATTTAAACTTGTGGAATCAAGTCCCCTATTTACTGGAGATTCATTTAACATATCTCCAAACTGTAATTAATGACAATAAAAATTCAATTATTTCTATAGATACAATGATACATATCTAGATCTAGAATTAGAAGTAAATTGTCCTAAAATGATAAACAATTACTAACTAGAACACATACCAATCTGTTGTTCGGTTCATCATTCTGAATGACCTCCTTCCAACCATCACAGAAAATTTTTGCATACTCCTTAAAATATTCTACTGGCATGGTATCTAACTCCACATCTTTTTTATAAACAAAAATGGCCCAAGAATTGGCTTCCGCTCACTGACGCTTCAAACCAACATCAACACCATAAAAAATCGATTCCAAATTTTCATCAATTGCATTCCTATCCTCTTTTCCAACCTAGGATGAATCTCGCAACTCTGAATGTGAAGCAAATTCCCCTGTTGGGTGATCTACTAAAGGTCGTGGAGGCCTCTGCACTGTTGCATTTAGATATGCCCATTTTTTATCATATGTCCATCCTTTACCAGCCCAATAATAATCAGATGGTAGACTAGTATAATCAGGGTGAATGTCCATGAAAAAATATGCATAAAAATGTCTAGAAAAATAAAGTGGAACCTCATCGTTCCATGAAAATTTCCCATATCATGCCAAATATTTGTTATACAAATGTCCTGCAATGTCCGAGTGCTTAAAATATTGCACCTTCAACATCTTTTGCTTTGGCCCATCCTTGAAATTGAGCATTGAAATTGTGTTTTCTTTTGAAACTTTATTTTTTATTGCGTCACATTTATTAGGGCCCATCACTTCTGACTTTTGCTGCCTCATCAAATCGATAAAACTATCAGTGGTTGGCCCCATCTTTTGATATCATCTATAAAGTTTTGCAATGAATGCAAAACAATCTGCAAGCTTTGTTTACTCTCCTGAGAGAGATACAATATCATCAAATCATTTTCCAACCTACTTTTAACACCTGAGCATCACTCAAGGGTCATTTCTTTAGTAATCCCTTCCTAGGGAAGCTCATCACCAACATCCAAAGGATAGGTGGATGTAGGTGTGTAATCTTATGTTTCTTGATAACGTCGCCTCCTAAATCCACCATCACCCTCTGCACCAACATTATAATATTTGTGACACCCACTCTCTCTTTCACTGTTGTCCCTCGCTCTAAACTCATTGTCTACACACACATTTGAAAGCAAGTACAACATTTAATTTGACATAAATTTAAATACACAAAAATAAACAAAATCAAAGAAAATTACCAAAAATAGTCTGTTGTCCTGAGGTATTCCCTACATTCTCAAGTGTAGAAGTATCAATGCGCAACCTATCTAATAAGGTTTCATTCATTTCCCTTGTTTGAGAAAATTATGGAGTTGATCTATTCACAGACTCATTTGGTAATCTCCTCTGACGATATTATCGTTGGTCACTCAGAGTCTCAGTCGAAGAAGGGGTTCCTCTTCTTCCTTCTTGGGATAGCCTAGAGTGTTTGCGAGGAATGTTTGGACACTCTCGTCTCAACATATTGCCTAAATATCTATCTTTTCAAAATTCATGAAAAGTTAAGCACAAGACAATTATGAGTTAATTTCTCCAACATCGACCAACAAAAATTATGAAGAAAGAAAAAAAAATAAGAAGAATTAATAGAAATGTTCTTTATGTTAGACACAATTATAATAGGGTGATGCATAACTCCACCACCCATGCCCATTTAAAATATATTTTGGTTTCTTACAATTAACACAAATAACCTTAGTAAATCCACCAAAAATAGAAACAATATTTAGATGAGCACATATTAGGACATAAAGTTGATGAAATGATCCAAAAGTACAAGTGGCAAGGCAAAGTCACAACATTATAAGCACTTACTATGATGGAAACACATAATATATGAAGATTACATGGGTCAAAGTCTGGTAACGTAGTAGAATTTTTCTATATGGGCAATCAGATTTCATTCATCCAATGGGTATGGAGCACAGTCCATGAAGATCAACGATTAACTTTACGCCATGTTTTTTTGGATGGAAGGAATATGCCATATAATTAAATTTTATATCGATGACATCATTACTTTATGATATAGTGCCAAATTACTTGGGTTTTCATCCAATCAAACATTTTCTAGCTAAGATGAAACATAAATCCATGGTCATGGCCAGATATAAGAAGAAGTTGAAAATTCTACTCACATCCATTCAAAATAATTTCCATATTGTGGTGGAAAGGAGGAAGTTGCTTCCATGTTTCATCCCAAAATAAAGCATTGGTTCCATCCTTGATTTCCCAAAAACAATGAGTGTGGATAATATATTTCTTTTTCTAGACATTGTTCCATATTAAGGATCTTGAAAAAATTCCTGAAAGTATGATAAGGTCTTGAGGCTCTATGAGAGGGTAGTACTTCTTGTACCAAAGGAGGGCCCATAGAGTACTATTTGATGTCATTCAATTCCACCATGTTTTAGCTCCGCAAAATGATCTGGGGACATCTAGATATTCATTTTATTTTCTACCACAGTCGTTTTTATGGCTCTGTCAAGATGTTCATCCATCAAGATGAAGATAAAGGTCGAGAAGGGATCTCTATGCCTGGCACCATTGGAGGGGGAGAAAGTAGAATAAGGGGAGTAGTTGACCAGGATTGAAAAGTAAGAACGAAAGGTGAGGGGAAGTAATAATTTGATCGAGGTATTTAGACATATCCAATTTTAAGAGCATACCGAGGGTTTTGGAAACTTTTAGAGAGTAGATGACCATGTGGAAAGGATAACCGAATACAATATTTTCCTCCCCTCCACATAGATGACTTTAGAGATGATTATGTAGACCATGTTACAGAGGGAAATTAGGCGAAATTTGTTGGGCTTTTCCACCTTGTCTTCCTTTAGGATGAAGATGAGGAAGGTTATATTTATATCTGGGATAAAATTGGAGTGAAGGTGGGAGTCTTCTACTAAGTCCCATGTGTCCCAAGCGATCACGTCCTGAAGCCACCTAGTTTTGGACTCTTCTACAATTGTTCTAGGTGTGAATGTCATTGATGGTTGAGGGATTTGTTGGTATCAAGAAAGGATTGGGAGTCATGGTCGATCCTTATTATGCATCCTTTATTTCCATTCAAAGAGGTAATTATGTTTAAGTATCCACCAATAAGCCAATGATCATTATTGATGATGAGTTTGTAGGTGTTGAATGGATTCAAGAAAATGAAGCTTGTCAGGGATAGAGTTGGGGCCATAAAAATTAGTGAGAAAGCGAGTTTGATATGACCATACAAGATGGAAGGGAGATCTGAGGAAGTGCTTGGTCGTAAATAAGTTGGACAAAGTTGTTTTAGCATGGTTATAGATAAGGGAAAGGCCTCCTGCTAATTAGTGTGCATATAAGGCCATAGTTTGGGGTCCCTGCTAGATGCAAGACGAAATGGTTTGAAGAAGGAATTGGAGGAATTTAGTTTCTTGTATCATTACTATAAATGGATTTTCTTGGAGGATTTTTTGACTGAGAATCTCGTGCTTGGTTTTACCATTAAGGTCTTTGATATTCCAAGAGATGAACTTCATAAGGAATGTGGGGATTGGGTAGGAATTTGTCTTTCATCGAGGTAAGGAGGCCTGAGTTAACCAAAAACTCTCCCAGATATTTAACAAGTTGTTTTTTTCTTTGTCGACCTCTTTTTCTTTTTTTTTAGGTTTTTTAGGTTGAGAAGAGGAAGATGATTTAATTCTTATAGAAGTTGTTAAGAACCAAACATCAATATAGCATAGAAAAACCTCAGGAAAAGTACTCAACGCCTTGAAAAAGAGATAATTTCAGATAATAAGCCTCTTCGAGGGGGCAACCTCCTTTTACCCCACTTAAATGTTCAAGTACAA
>ML780429.1:912316-941483 GCA_009831015.1 Picea engelmannii | reverse complement strand
GTCTCAAAATTCTATAAAAGGAGGGGAAAGGAAGGAAGAAGGGGAGAACGGTTAGCGTAACGTTACGCTGCCGAGTTGTGGCTTGACGGGTTGCTTGTGAGGAGTTGGGTATATCTCAGCTGTGTTGGAGTGGTAGCTCAGCCGTGGAGGTGAGCTGAGACGCTAGTCTATCTCTGGTTCTTATGTGGCCCCTTTGCGGCTCGGGGGGCTAAGGGGGAAGCAGAGTACCCCTAGCATTTGGCTGGGAGGTACCGGTGATCTTTCTACGGTCGGCAAGCGGGACGCGGCACGGAGCGTGGGATGCGGCACGGAGCGCGGGACATCGTCCGAGGAAAGCGAAAGGCAATGGTATGATTTTAACTGGTGAAGTATAATGCATTTTTACTTTCGGCAATTTAATGTTATTGATGTTGAAATTGTAGAATTGTTATGGCATTTGTATATTCGGCAAATTTCGTTTCTGCAAGATTGTTGTGAGTTGTTCTGGAAATGTTGAAATTGTTACCGCCATTTTTGGCCATGAGAAGAATATAGTTTGTTGGGTGTTTGGGTATGCATTGTAGATAGGAGGTCGTTACAATGTAACATCCATCTCTTGTGCGCATTGTGCAAACTTATTCTTTGAGGACACTTGCTTGCAAGTGATCCATATTATTATACTATTGGTCATTTGATTATGATCATGAGATATTATGGATATGATGATATGTTTTATTGTTGTATTTACATAGACATGTTCTATTGAATGGGTCCTCTTGAGTGTGCAAGACTTTGGACATTGAGGATGCAGAGGCATCGATGAAACCCCTTGGACTCCAGATTGAATTAGCGAGTGGAGTGTTCGGTTGAATATTGTGGATGTGACATATGCACATATGATTAGATGTTATGATGATTGATTATTATTGATGACATGATTCGTTGATGGATGCAAGATAATGATAGCTTGCCAACCAGTCTCACATGTGGAGTATAGGGGTTACTCATGACAACCAGAGACTTTGAGTGAGAGGTGTGGGAGCAACCCTTCCATAACCTACTAGCACTCCTATCATGGCTCGAACTATAGGTTAACAATTACCTAGTTCTATAAGACCCATGATGTCGTGAGGGAAGACTATGACAGTCGCTCACGAGGATTATAAGGGGTGCACAATAAGGCAGGGGCCTTATTCCTTATAGGCCCTTAGTCTCCCACAAGATCACCTGGCGAAGTATTGACTCCAGGGGTTTTTGACGTCTACCAAAGTCATTCAAGAGGCGAGTGGAACCCTTGGAGCATGTTGTGCAAGGAAAACAAAAAGAGACAAGTGGCACCCTTAGAGCATGTAGTACGTCCTGAAGGGCACGTCACACAAGGAAAACAGAAGGAGGCGAGTAGCACCCTGGAGCACGTAGTGAATCCTAAAGAGAACGTTGTGATCTCAATGGTAAGTGAATAAACCTAGTCAACCTTAAAATGAATGATGTGATAAGTAAGATTTAAAAACAATTTTCCCTAATAAAAATGTCGCCCAACCTAGGAAATTAAAACCTAGGTATAAGTAGAACATGTGGTCAAATAATAATAATAATAAATAAACATTTAACAAGAAGGGGGGGTAAGAAATCAAAATTAATTTATTACATTCAAAATTATAATGGAGGATTAAAATTCTAAAAAGGGAAATGGTTGTTTTATCTACATGTGCTAATTTAATTTTTAGTTAAAAAGAAAAGAGGGTAATTAGTTTTTTTTTTTTTTTCGACACTTGCTAAATTGATCTTTAGTTAACAAGGACAAATAAGGAAACTTAAAATAAATAGGGAACTTAAATAAAAAGAGGAAACTTAAAGAAAAGGGGAAACGTAAAGAAAAAGTTGAATGTCTAACTTAGTAAGGAATCTTACCTTGGAAAGTTGTTAATTATGAACTCAACTAGGAATTAAGTAAGGCGTAAGTCATTTAAGATTTGTAAGGGAATATTGGGACACCAAGGAGAATTTTTAGGAATTTTTTTAGGTGGGTGAGAGAAACATGAATATTTAATTATTTAATAAAATTAATTTTCTAGTGCAACTAGGGGATTGAGTGGCATGTGTACGAGGGAGGTTTTTCCTAATTAATTAAATAAAAAAAGAGTTTAATGGGAATTTGGGAAACTAATTACTTGAAAACTCTATAAAAGGGATGGAGGAGAAGTAGTATGGATCACATATTTTTGCGTAACGTTACACTGCTAAATTTTTACTTGACTGAACTTTCTCTTGTGGGAGTTGGGATACCCAGCTCGAGTAACGAGCGGTAGCTTGACCTTGCGAGGTGAGGTGGGTGCTAGAAGTTCTATGGTATTGTGTGTGTGGCCCCTTTGTGTATCAGGGGCCTTAGAAGGGAGAATATTACCCCGAGCATTGGTTGGGAGGTACCGGTGAGGTCACATCGGTTGGAAAGAGCAAGCTGGACGGAGTGCGCATGGGACAACAAATTCAAAGCATTCACGTTTGGCCAAGGTACACCTATAAAAGTTGTTACTTGCAATTAAATTTTAAATTACACATGTTATTTTTTTGTTCTTAGTAGAAGATTTAATTTCCGTGAGCTTTCTTTCACATGCTTTCCTATGGTATTTGTAATTCCTTATGCTTGTTGTATTTTGAATTGATTTCCATGGCAAATTCAACCCCCTGATTTCAATGAGTTCTCTGTGTTTGTTTTTATTCATAATTATGAAGAACAATTGTGGTTTATCTTCTATCCCTTATCCCTTTATCTATTAGTTCATTCCTGAGAAGTTGTCTATGAGCCAAATCGATGGTTGTCACTTCATTGTTTAAAGACCTATAGATTCAAATGCCCTGCTTTCCTGTGCAAGGATAATAAGTGAAGGATAAATGTTTCACCCAACTATCTATCCTTTACTTATCTCTACTTTTTTATTTCATGATTAATATTTAATCCTTGCACCCTCCTTGTGAATGAGTATATGTGTGTTTGATTGATCCATTGTCGAATGATTAGTCTTGCGCCTTCTTGTGATGAGTATCTTTTCGGTTTTTTTTATTCATCTCTGATCGATTAGTCTCTGTGATTTTATTTGATTATCCTTGTGTCCTTCCTAGAATTTTATCTAGGTGTTGATTGATTAAATGTTGAATGTTAAATCTTTGTGCTTTCATTGTGAATGAGATATATGTGTTTTCGCAAGATGACCTCTGTGTTTACAAGGTTTACTTCTACGTTTTTATTTCGAAGACTGCCCAATGCTTAACTTAAGGAACACCCTGCTTCTCTCCTTTGATTTTCTGTTTTTATTGGGGCGAGTAACCTTTGTGTTCTTAATCCCTGAGTTTTGTTTAAAGTCTGGTTCATTTCGGCATTTCATCTAACTGGTCAGTGTTGTTTTCCTTGAAAATTACTCCAATATAGGTGGAGTAACCTATGTGTTTCCCAGAGGAATTCAGCCAACTCTTGCATCTTCATTTATCTGAGTTTGGTGTGAAGTTGATTGCGGTTTTACCTTGGCGATTTTACCCCTACAAATTTCAGCATGATCTCCCTACCTACGCCTTACCACTGTGATTTTACCTTGGCATTTTCCCATAGTGATTTAAATATGCGATTTTCTTTTATTAGACCGCAATAACAATTTTGGACTGACATTTATTAATGTTGGATAGAGATTCTATTATCAATACTAGACAAGCAATTTCTATTATCAATTTATTTATCAATAATCTTTATCAATAGATGTATCAATAAAGTTGACAATGGAAAATGAATTTAATGATTCATGACAATGATTTCATTACTGATCAATTCTGTAATATTGATTTCGTTACTGTTGATTACCGTAATATTGATTACTATAATATTGATTATTGTTGATTACAACATTAGTTATTACTGTTGACAAAAGAACTTAAGAATTTTTTACAGCGATTCATTTATATCAATGACATCGAATTTATAAATATGTGTATTGATAACGATTATATATATATATATATATATATATATATATATATATATATATATATATATATATATATATATATATATATATATATATATATATATATATATATATATATATATATATACTGATTTTATATGCATCATGTGGCTGTGAATTTAATAAATACTAACACGGATTTTATTTATTGTGATTACTATTGTGTTTGACCACGTTCTCATCCTATATATAATAGACAATTTTTTTTATATTTTAGACAACATTTCGTAAGATCACAACGATATTATTATGATATCACAATAAATATATTTAATAGACAATGATAATAATGTTAGATAATTGTATCATTGTTGATACCAGAAAGGGAATTAAAGGATTTTATAGATTTCCATTGACTGGGATGAATTAATGGACTAATTATATACATGACTGTTATAGATTTCAATTAATATGGTTTAATAATGATAAGGCATTTTAGGGTCATGCATTTCCCAAGTTTCACATTATCTCATGCATAAGAGTGTGGACAGGTCATTTATCTTGAACTAAAGCATGTATGTTTAGGAAGGGTAATGAAAGGGTTGAAAGATTTAACTGAGGATTATACAAGGAATTACATGTTAGTGAGTGACAAAGGTAGTGAGACCTTTATGTTAATAAAATATTAATTAAATAATAAAATATTATTGTATAATGGATTCTCGAGGGAATATTCATCTATGGCTAATAGTGTCCTTTAATTAAGGTATGATTTCAATAGAATTGTTGCACCAGGAATTTGATGTGATGTATGTTTGTTATAGTAGTCAGTTTTCCCTTGCATCTTGTTGACTTGTTGATTGGGTGCTTAGGTTAGTCTTCTTGTGTTTGAAAGTTAATTCGGTCTCCTAGCGTGTTGGATTTTTCTTAGGATATTGATCTAGAAATGTTATGTCATGCTAGGGTTACTGTCACGCCTATTTCCTGGTGACGGAATAACTCTTGATGAGGGATAATTGTGCAGCTTGATGGATAGAGGTGATTGATAACCTGGACGGATTTTGTGCTTCCCAGTGTGGGCGTTGTTCGTAATAATTGAAGTTGGTACTTGGTTTCATAACGCCTTAATGCATTTGGTTTTGGATGTCATAGAGGTTTCTAGTTAGTGGTCATTGAGATCGTTGTTTTGGGATGGTGGATGTTTTCCTTTAGCTTGTAGGCATTGTCTTTCTTGTGTCAGGTGGGTAGTCGTTTATATGGTCTATTATGTCACATGTTTGTCCATTTGCATGATGTGCTAATTTGTTGGGTCATTGGTTGTATGTTTCTTGAATGCATAAGTTGTGTTCGTCATCAAGTTGTGTTGACTATTTGTTGTTATTAATTTCCTTCCTGCTTCAAAAAAAACAATTGCACCTGCTTACTTCGCATGTAGTCGTAATGATTAGGGTTGATACATATGGTATAAGAGAGGGTTCAACCATGTGACTGTGGATCACGATGCTTTCCACTGCAGTAAACCCTTGAGTAATAACCTAGCGCTAAGTAAAACTTTAACGCGTCCATGCGGTGATCTCGATGAGAGGACACCAAAGAGGTTCACAAAGACTATATGGGAAGGAGGTGCCATGCCTCCAAAGGTGCTCACACCCTCATATTCTAACCCCAGATGGGAATAATAAGCTCTTGGGATGGATTCAATTGTTTTAAGGGATGATAATAGTCTGAAAAGGTCCTTCCAGAGATTTTCAGAGGCCTTGATTGACCATCTGTACTGAGATGAGGCGAAGTCACATGTACCCCATAGATTCCACATTGTGCCCAACCAATACTATTAGTATTCATTGAACTTGAGAAGGTCGAATTTCCCGAGTTCTTTGGTGTTCCAGATGGTGCAACCATCGATACATGGTTGGAGAATATGGCAAGGTGCTTGCACTTCATGAATATACCTCCAACATGAAGGTTCGCATGGTGGTATTCAAACTAAAGGGGAGATCTCTTATATGATGGAAGATTCTCCTGTCACATTTGAATGTGGTCATAGAAGACGTGTCATGGGAACTATTTGAGGAATGGTTCCAGGAGAGATACCTTTCTAAGGAATTCGTTGAGCGTCAGCTCAATGAGTTCAATGCCTTGCGATAAGGAGTTCGTACGATGCCCGACTACGAGGACCATTTTTTGGATTTTCTTCAGTGTGCTCTGCACCAATTTACTGAGAAAATTAAGGTCAACAAGTTCGTGATTGGCCTTAATGTTAGGATTCAACTTCTAGTTCGGGTACCAGGAATACTGGACCGAAGAAAGTGTGTAGGAATGTGGGGAGCCATATTACTAGTATGACATCCTGATGGAGAGGACCGGAGCATCTGGATCAGCTAGACCCACTACTGTGGGAGTTTTGGGAAAGGCCCATTGGATTCATGAAGTGGCGAATAACCGCTAGGAAGAGCACCAGTCGAATGTGCTTGAGACATCAGGTACCGTCGTTGACAAGACCCTTAGTATTTTGATAGATCCCAGTGCTACTGAGAGTTTCATTTCTGTTGCAGTGCTAAAAAGGATTAAGGTAAAGGAAGTCGAACCGGATGAGTTTAGCTTGTAGAAATGGCTTCGGGAGATAAAAAAAGGTTGGAGGGAAGGTTACAGGTTGTAGCCTTAACTTGAGATATTTTTTCACTAGGGCCAACCTATATGTCATGATCTTAGGATATTATGACATCATGATTAGTATGGACTGGTTGGAATGGCATGAGGTGATACTCAACTATAATATGAAATGGCTAAGCATGGTTGATGATGAGGGACAATGACACGTGATTGTAGGTCAGAACCAGGGAAATTTTCAAGGTTCATCTATTCTTTGCATATATAGAAGAGCTTGCGCAAGGGATGTAAACTTCATACGATCCTTGCGTTAAATGAGAAGGGAGTAGGGGAATATCTAGAACACCTTCCGGTGGTGAAAGAGTTTGCAAACATCTTCCATGAGGAGTTACCTAGGATTCCACTAGTTAGGGAATTGGAATTTACCATAGACCTAAAACCGGGGACTGAACTAATAGCAAGAATGCCTTATCGGATGTCAACCCTAGAGTTATAGGAGTTTAAAATGCAACTGAAGGAGTTGCTAGAACTGGGAATTATATGTCCCAGTGTGTCACTGTGGGGTGCGCTTGTAATTTTCCTACGAAATAAGGATGGGTCATGAAGACTCTGCATTGACTACCGTCAATTGAACAAGGGAACAATCAAGAATCAATACCCGTTGCTAAGGATTGATGATCTATTTGATCAAATTAAATGCGTGACGATGTTTTCAAGGATCAGTTTGAGATCAGGGTATCACTAGTTGAAGATCAAGGAGGATGACGTCCCTAAGACTGCCTCTAAGACAAGGTTTAGGAATTACAAGTTTATTGTTTTACCGTTTGGACTAACGAACGCCCTAGGGGTATTTATGAGTTTGATGAATGAGGTGTTCTACGAGTACCTGGACAAGTTCATCCAAGTATTCATTGAAGATATTTTGACTTACTCTCATATGATGGAGGAGCATGAAGAACACTTGCGCTTGGTACTATAGCATTTGGGAGAGAACAAATTGTATGGGAAATTGTCTAAATGCTCGTTTTATCAATCAAAGATTCATTACTTAGAGCATGTCATCTCCATCGAAGGTATCATCATGGGTCTAGCAAAGGTTGAGGCTATTATGGAATTGCCTGCATCGATGAATGTCCCAGAAGTGCGTAGATTCATGGGTTTAGCGGGATACTATCGATGGTTTGTCGAGGGTTTTTCGAACATAGAAAATCCAATTACGGAATTGCAGAAGAAGAACAAGAAGTTTGTTTAGACCAAGAAATTCACGAAGGAATTTCATATGCTCAATGAGTTGTTGACCACGACACCGAAATTGAAGGTCCCTGACATGGACATGGACTTCTTGGTTCTCACTGATGCATCCAAGGAAGGCTTAGATGGATTCTTGATACAAAACAATCAAGTGATCGCTTACATATCGAGAAAGTTGAGAAGGCATGAGGAGAACTGTGCGACGCATAATTTGGATTTGTTAGCCATTGTTTATGGCTTGAGAGTTTGGAGACACTACCTTATTGGATGGGAATTCGAACTAAAAATGGACCACTATGGTCTACAACATATCTTTACGCAAAGCAACTTGAATGCGCGACAACGATGTTGGTCGGAATTTCTTAGCGAGTATGATTTTGAGATTACTTACATAAAAGGAATAGTGAACAGAGTGGCAGATGCGTTGATTAGAGACCACGCATCATTTCGGTGAATTATCTTTAGAAGAATCTATGTGAAAATATTCTCACTTTACAGCATAACGATGACTGGTACAAAGAGGTCAAGGATTTTGTCAGACCAAACACAATGATGGTAGAAAAATTTGAAGGATTTACTATGGACAATGATTGATTATTAATATTGTGTGATCCCATACAAGTTTCACAGAGAAGTGTACATGGCTCACCCAGAAGCCATGAAGATGAGTGCAGACGTAGTCAACTACAACCGTAGGTGAAGGCTCAACATAGAACTTTGACAGTATTACTACAGTCACGCACTATTCTAGAATCAAAATGGGAGGTCATTTTGATGGGTTTCATTG
Organism: Picea engelmannii; assembly: GCA_009831015.1. Lineage (NCBI taxonomy): Eukaryota > Viridiplantae > Streptophyta > Pinopsida > Pinales > Pinaceae > Picea > Picea engelmannii. The sequence goes on along the minus strand of ML780429.1, from coordinate 932,903 downwards.
TTGGATTTCCACTGATGACAAGGAGACATGACTCGATTTTTTTGATAGTCGACACTCTAACGAAGAGTGTTCCTTTTATTCATGTGCATACAACGTATCAGGTACCTGACATAGATAGATTTTTCATCAGTGAGATTGTGAGGCTGCATGGAAAGCCTAAGAGGATCATATCCAATCGAGGATCGATGTTTACTGGATGATTTTGGACTAGTTTCCAAGAGGCCTTGGGAACCCAACTTAACTTTAGTACTACGTATTACCCAGAGGCAGATGGCAAGACCGAAAAAACAAAACAAATCTTGGAGGGCATGTTGCGCATGTACTTTATGGACCAACAAAAGAGTTGGGAAGAATTATTCCCACTAGTAGAAATTGCATATAACAACGGTTATCAAAGCACCATTAAGATGGCACCTTTAGAGTTTCCTTACGGGTGACCATGTCAAATTCCTTTATAAAAAATTGCGTATAACAACAGTTATCAAAGAACCATTAAGGTGGAACCACAAGCGATCTAAGAAATGGAAGATCAAATGAAAACAAAAATACAAAAGATCAAGGAAGCGCAATATCGGTAAAAGAGTTATGTTGATGTGCATCATGTCGACCGTAGTTATAAATCTGGAAATCGAGTCTTCTTGTAGGAGAAATCACATAAGAGTTCGATAAAGTTTGGAAAGGGTGATAGACTCTCTCTTAGGTTTGTGGGACCTTTTGATATTGTGGAAAATAAGGGGGCCGTGGCCGATCGAATAGCCTTGCCTGATTCTTGAGGCATATGCATGATGTTTTTCACAATTGTTTTGAGACATTATATTAGTGACCCTACACATGTTATTGATATGATTCCCTTCCAGGTATCTGACGAGGGTGCACTCACGACTAAGCCAATACTCATCCTGAACCATCGCATTCGACAGCTACAACATCGAACAATATATAAGGTCGAGGTCGAGTAGGACAACTATAGTCTGCACTCAATGACCTGGAGGACGCATATGATATGCGTCAGTAGTTTCCATTTTTGTTTGATAGATAGACTTATGATATTCTGATACACTTTATTTCAGCACATTTATACTGTGAAATTTTGGGACAAGGTTTAAACCAAGAGGGGGTGTATGTTGTTCATCCCACTCTTGTGCGCTCTGAGTGAAATTATTCTTTGAGGACACTTTCTTGCAAGTGATCCAGATTATTATACTATTGGTCATTTGATTATGATCATGAGATATTATGGATATGATGATATGTTATTTTGTTGTATTTACATAGACATGTGCTATTGATTGGGCTCTCCTAAGTGTGTAGGACTTTGGACATTGAGGATGAAGAGGCATCGATGAAATGCCCTCGACTCTAGATCGAGTCAGGGAGTGGACTGTTGGATTGAATATTGTTGATGTGACATATGTACATATGATTAGATGTTGTCATGATTGATTATTATTGATGACATGATTCATTGATGGATGAAGGATGATGATAGCTTGTCAACTAGACTCACATGTGGAGTAGAGGGGTTACACATGGCAACTAGAGACTTTGAGGGAGAGGTGTGGGAGCATCCCTGCCATGGCTTACTAGGACTCTCACTTTGGCTTGAACTGTAGGTTAATGATTACCTAGTTAGAGAAGACCCATGATGCCATGAGGGAAGATTGCGACAGTTGCTCACGATTATTCTAAGGGGCATGCAATAAGGTAGGGGCATCATTCCTTAGAGGCCCTTAGTCTACCACAAGATCACTTGGCGAAGTATTGACTCAGAGGTTTTTGATGTCTACCAAAGTTAGTCAAGAGGCGAGTGGCACCCTTGGAGCATGTAGTGCGTCCTAAAGGGCACGTCGCGCAAGGAAAACGGAAAGAGGTGAGTGGAACCCTTGGAGCACGTAGTGTGTCCTAAAGGGCACATTGCACAAGGAAACCGTAAGGAGGCGAGTGGAACCCTTGGAGCACATAATGCGTCCTAAAGGGAATGTTGCGATCTCAAGGGGTAACTGAATAAACCTAGTCGGCCTTAAAATGAATGATGTGATAAGTAAAATTTAAAAACAATTTTCCCTAATAAAAATGCCACCCAACCTAGGAAATTAAAACCTAGGTCTAAGTAGAATATGTGGTCAAAATAATAATAATAAATAAATAAACATGTAACAAGAAGTGGGGGTAAGAAATTCAAATTAATTTATTAAATTCAAAATTATAATGGAGGATTAAAATTTTAAAAAGGGAAATGGTTGTTTTATCTACATGTGCTAATTTAATTTTTAGTTAAAAAGAAAATAGGGTAATTGGTTGTTTTTTTTTCTACACTTGCTAAGTTGATTTTTAGTTAACAAGGAAAAAGAGAGAAACTTAAAAGAAATATGAAACTTAAGGAAAAAGGGGAAACTTAAAGAAAAGGGGAAACATAAAGAAAAATATGAATGTCTAACTTAGTAAGGAATCTTCCCTTGGGAACTTGCTAATTATGAGCTCAACTAAGAATTAAGTAAGGTGTAAGTCATTTAATATTTGTAAGGGAATATTGGGACACCAAGGAGCATTTTTAGGAATGCTTTTATAAGGGTGAGGGAAAGATGAATATTTAATTATTTAATAAAATTAATTTTCTAGTGCAACTAGGGGATCGGGCGACATGTCTACGGGGGAGGTTTTTCCTAATTAATTAAATGAAAAAGGAATTTAATGAGAGTTTGGGAAACTAATTACTTGAAAACTCTATAAAAATGATGGAGGAGGAGGAGTATGGATCTCATCTTTTTGCGTAACGTTACGGTGCTGAATTTTTACTTGACGGAACTTTCTCTTGTGGGAGTTGGGATACCTAGCTCAGGTAACGAGTGGTAGATCAACCTTGCAAGGTGAGATGGGTGCTAGAAGTTCTCTAGTATTGTGTGTGTGGCCCCTTTGATGCTCGGGGGGATCAGGGGGAATATGAGTACCTCGAGCGTTGGCTGGGAGGTACCGGTGATATCACATCGATTGGAAAGCTGGAGTTGGATGGAGCGTTCCTGGGACAACAACTTCGAAACATTCTCCTTTGGCTAAGGTACACCTATAAAATTTGTTACCTGCAATGAAATTTTAAATTACACATGTTATTTTTTTGTTCTCGGTCGAAGATTTTGTTGCCATGAGATTTCTTGCACCTGCTTTCCTACGGTATTTGTAATTCCTTATGCTCGTTGTATTTTGAATTTATTTCCATGGAGAATCCAACTCGCTGATTTAAATGACTTCTGTGTGTTTGTTTTTATTGATAATTACGAAGAAAAATTGAGGTTTATCTTCTGTCCCTTATCCCTTTAGCTATTATTCAGTGCCTGAGAATTCATCCAGAAGCCAAATCGATGGTCGTCACTTCGGTGTTTAAAGACCTATAGATTCAAATTCCCTTATTTCTTGTGCAAGGATAATAAGTGAAGGATAAATTTTTCGCCCAACTATCTATCCCTTACTTACCTCTACATTTTTTTTCATGATTAATATTTAATCCTTTTTTCCTCCTTGTGAATGAGTATATCTGCATTGGATTGATCCATTACCGAATGATTAGTCTTGCGCCTTCTTGTGTTGAGTATATTTGTGTTTTTTTTAATTCATCTCTGATCGATTAGTCTCTGCGATTTTGTTTGATTATCCTTGTGTCCTTCCCACAATTTTATCTAGGCATTAACTAATTAAATGTTGAATGTTGAATATTTGTTCTTTCATTGTGAATGAGATCTCTGTGTTAATGCAAGATGACCTCTGTGTTTACAAGGTTTACTTCTACATTTGTATTTTGAAGACTTCCCAGTGCTTAACTCAAGGAACACCCTACTTCTCTCCTTTGATTTTCTGCGTTTACTGAGGCGAGTAACCTTTGTGTTATTAATCCCTAAGTTTTGTTTCAAGTCTGGTTCATTTCTGCGTTTTCATCTAACTCATCAACGTTGTTTTCCTTGAAATTTTTTTTGAGATAGGTGGAGTAACCTATGTGTTTCCTAGAGGAATTCACACAGCTCTTGCATATTGATTTATCTGAGTTTGGTGTGAATTTTAATACAGTTTTACCTTGGCGATTTTACCCCTACCACTTTCAACATGATCTCCCTACGTATTCCTTACCATTGCGATTTTACCTCAGCGTTTTCCCATAGTGATTTAACTCTGCAATTTTCCTTTATTAGACCGCAATAGAAATTCTGGACTGATGTTTATTAATGTGGGATAACAATTCTATTATCAACACTAGACAAGCGATTTCTATTATCAATTAATTTATCAATAAGATTTATCAATAGACGTATCAATAAAGTTTTCAATGGACAACGAATTTAATGATTCTTGACAATGATTTCATTACTGATGAATTTTGTCATATTTATTACTGTTGATTACTGTAATATTGATTTCATTACTGTTGATTATCGTAATATTGATTACTGCTGATTACAACATTAGTGATCACTGTTGACAAAGAAATTAAGAATTTTTGACAGCGATTCATTTATATCAATGACATCGAATTTATAAATATGTGTATTGATAGAGATTATATATATATATATTGATAGTGATTTTATGTGCATAGTGTGACTATGAATTTAATAAATACTGACAATGATTTTATTAATTGTGATCACTGTCGTGTTTGACCGCTGATGCAAGAGCATCGCTACTACCAAAGAAAGCGTGGAGCCAACGCATGTGTTTTTAAACACATGACATATAAGCTTGATGACTTTTTGAATTTTCATTAAATATGAAGCGCCATATCCTTCAAGGAAACATTTATGAAGGAGCGTCTGTTGTATTGTATCAGACCTCGAGCCTGCTCTTGTCTGAATTAGATAGGAAGCATTTAATAGACTTAATGCAGGTAGATAGGATTTTTATTTCTAGATTAGACAGTCTTAGAGTTCGAGAGGGAAAATGGATATAGACACCCTCCTTTGTACATTGTAACATTATCAAGCATTCAGGAGAGAAGAGAAAGCAGAGAACTTTGTGAAGAACACCCATGTATAGTGTTGAATTAATAGAATGAAATTTTGATTCAAACTCATGTCAGGTGTTGTTTCTCTATGTGTATTGTGTTTATGCTCATGAATGTTTTTTTTTTGGGTATGCATTTTCTTTGTATATGTTGTGCATGTGATTTCAAAGATTCTATCTGAAGTTTGAATGAGAGAGGGAGAGAGTGAGGTTCGATTGTTTCTCTATCTGAGCCAGGAGATTCCTGCAAAGTGTGCAGTTGAATTCATCCGCAAGGAGTGCGTTGATGAGGGCCCGATAGTTTAACACTTGTTCTCAGTTATCCAGAAGTAGATTTAGGTTGTTGAATGCCAAGTGCGAGGAGTGCGCACGAATCCATCTAGAGGAGTCAGAGTGGGAGAAAGCTCAGGAGGTTTAGCGTCTTTGTAATATCATGAAAGAGAGCCCAGGGAGTTGGGTCGAGGAAGGTTTCGAGCAGGAGTTGCAAGCGCAGGCTTGGAGAACAAGTCTCGGAAGAATCACTTAGTCAATTTTGAGAAATCTTCAAGAGGAAGAATCAACGGTCAGGATTCACCGAGGGAGACAGCGAAATATCGTCAGCCGTTAGATCTCTGTAAGTTGCGCAGGGTTTAAGCCTGTAGGAGCTAGAGGGGGAGTCTCGAAGGCGTTATCGGGATATTGGTGTCTTCGGGTTTTCATAAGGCTGAGAATCGAGACCTTGAAAGTCCCGAATTCCCGAGGATGGATCTCAGTCGTTGATCTTGGCAGGGACACGTGTCAAGGAGCCAGGGAGCCATCGGAATTCGGTTCATCGGCATTTCGGGGTTTTCAAGTGCAAAGAACCCTTGTATATAGAAATTGCGATGGGCGATTTCCCGATAGGAGGATCATAGCCGTCCAAATAGCAAGGACACATGGTAGGAGATCCTGAAGAAACGGGAATCGAAAATTCAGGTTTTCTAGAGACAGGAGACTCAAGCATATTGAAATCGCGATTAGTGATTTCCCGACGCGATCAGAGTCGTTGATCTATGAGACGCGTTTCAAAGGATCAGGAAGAATCGGAGTTCGAAAATTCAGGATTTCCGGAGTCAAGCGCATTGCGTATGTTGAAATCGCGATCCGCGATTTCCTGACAGGGTTAAAGACGCCTAGTAGAGGACATGTGTCGGAGGGTTGAGTCTCACCCTGAGATGACGACAGGTGGCGTCGCATATCGGAGTTCAGGATTTGGAAAGGTCCATGACACAGCGCACTAGGAATCGCGATTTCCCGAAATGCGATTTCCCGATCACTATGGAAGTGTGGGCCCCAGGCCTTTGCCGTGGACAGAGGATAGGTGGCATCGGAGATCGGGGATCGGGGCTTCCTGGAGTGCAAGTTCTTTACATTTCAAACTCGTGAACTCCGAAATCCCGATAAGGGGGGGAAGGACACGGTCATGAGGGTTGATAGGTCACAGGAGGAGGAGCAGCCGGAGGGGCTAGCGCCATAGCGGGAGTGTCATCACGAATCGGGGTTCGGAGATTTGGGGAGGCAGTAAAACATGACAAATTCTATTCTGATTTCCCGATAGGGAAATCTCCGATCAAGAATAGAACAGTGTTGACATCGGGACCCATCAGGTTTCGGAGTTTTGTGTAGCATGAGGAACGTGCCTACGAGGTTCACGATAACGCGAAGCCTGATTTCCCGATAGAGCAAAGGGATATCACGGAGAGAATTATGTGGGTATTAAGGGGTCCCGATAAGGGATCAGAAGAACCTTGAAGTTCTTCGGGCCTAGGATAAAGGAAGGTCCTGGTGGGAGCGGACATGCTCTGTGGAGTGCGGTCTGCGTCAAGTGGTATTAGAGCTAGAAATCCCTCTTTTTTCTATAACAGAGGAGAGGAGAAAATTTCACCATGCCGCCCAGAAGAGAGAGGCAATCACCTAATCCAGAGGACAGGGATGTGCGAAGAAGAGGTAGGCCGGTAGGGAATCCAGAGATGGAGAGGCAGATACGAGATCTTTGGGCGAGACTGGAAGATATGGAAGCAGTGCAGAGACACACAGCAAATGCTGGAGATTTAAGTGACTATGAGGGAGAAGCTGAAGCCGAACAGCAAGGAGAAGTTGCAGCTGAAGATGCATCCAATGAGCGATTGATTAAAGCCATTGCCAGAATCAGTTCAAAGACAAAAATGGACATTCCAACTTATGAAGGAAGTCTAGATGCAGAAGATCTGTTGGATTGGATTAGAGCTCTTGACACCTACTTCGATTATGAGGATATCGAAGAGGATAAAAAGGTAAGGCATGCTGTCACGAAATTGAAGGGACATGCAACATTATGGTGGGACGAGCTTCAAGCAGATAGACGTTCCAAAGGGAAGCAAAAGATCAAAATATGGGATCAAATGATTTCGAAGATGAAGGTGAAATTCATCCCGAGGGACTATCATATCACACTGTTTAGGAGAATGCAGAACCTGAGACAGAAGTTGATGATGGTGAAGGAGTATACGGAGGAATTTTACAAGCTCAATATCAGAGCAGGTCATCGGGAGAGCGATGATGAAAAAGTTTCCAGGTATATGAATGGCTTAAGATACAATATCCAGGATGAGATGAATATGACAACCATCAGAATGGTGGAGGATGCGTATCAGATGGCTTTGAAAGCTGAGGAAAAGATGAGCCGTAAGCCAGCACAGCAAGGCAGAGGTAAGAGCCAGCCGAGAGGTAAATCAGTTACCCAAGATAGGTTCCAAAAATCTAAGGATGACTGGAAGAAGCCTCAGACCAAAATAGAAAGAGGTGGAAGTTCTCAGCAAGGCCAACATGTTGAACAGCGAAGGCAGCGGGAAGAACCTTATGGAGGATACGCTGATAACAGTACTTTTCCTCGTACCAGAGGTAGAGGAAGAGGCAGAGGAGGAGTCATCACATGCTACACATGAGGAAAATATGGACATAAGGCCGTCGATATTCCAGACAGGAAGAAGGACAAAGGAGAAGCTCACATTGCCGAGGTACAAAGGCGAGCTACTAAAGCAGAAGACACAGAAGACTAAAGGTCATTGATGATGCGAAAAGTTCTCGTAACACCCGAGAAGGAGGTGGAGGACACAACTTAGAGAAGCAAACTGTTCAGAACTGCATGCAATACCAAGGACAGGAAATGCAAAGTCATTGTGGACAGTGGAAGCACCGATAACCTCGTTTCAACCGAGATGGTGGAGAAATTAGAGTTGGAGACAACTGATCACCCGAGTCCATATAAAGTTTCATGGCTACAGAAGGGACATCATGTGAGTGTCACTAAACAGTGCTTAGTTGACATTAAAATAGGAGGATATAATGACAAGATTTTATGTGATGCCATTCCTATGGATGTTTGCCATTTACTGTTGGGAAGACCATGGCAGTATGATAGAAACTTGATTCATGATGGGAAGATGAATACGTATACCCTGGAGAAAAATGGGAGAACACATATGTTACTTCCGATAAAAGATAAGGAGATGAAACTGGAAGTGAACAACATGGTACTTCTCATGAGTGGGAAGGAGCTTCTTACAGAAGTTAAAAAGAAGGAAGATCCACAATTCTTTGTGGTCAGAAAACCCAAAATCATTTTGACTAGTACAAGAAAGTATGATTTGCCAGAAGAAATTCAGGAACTGCTGGAGGAGTTCGCTGATATAGTGGTGGATGAATTACCTCATTCGTTGCCACCAATGAGGAGCATAAGTCACCACATAGACCTTGTACCGAGAGCTAGTTTTCCAAACAAGCCTGCGTACAGGTTGACGCCTCAGGAGAACGAGGAGGTTAAGAAACAGGTCCAGGAGTTATTGGACAAAGGACTGGTCAGGGAAAGTTTGAGTCTGTGTGCCATTCCAACGGTACTCAGCCCAAAGAAATATGGAGGCTGGAGAATGTGCACCGATTCCAGAGCCATCAATAAAATTACCATCAGGTACAGGTTCCCATTGCCAAGAATGGATGACTTGATGGACTGTTTAAGTGGAGCCAATTTTTTTTCAAAGGTGGATTTGAAAAGCGGATACCATCAAATTCGCATGAGGGAAGGCGATGAATGGAAGATAGCCTTCAAGACCAATGAAGGATTGTACGAATGGCTAGTCATGTCGTTTGGCTTGACGAATGCACCGAGTACGTTCATGAGGTTGATGAATGAAGTGCTGAAAGAATTCATTGGTAAGTTTGTCATTGTTTACCTAGATGACATATTGATTTTCAGCAAGACAAAAAAAGAGCATCTGAAGCATTTAGCTGCAGTAATGAAAAAGCTACAACAGGAGAAGTTGTTGATCAACATGAGGAAGTCTTGATTTATGAAGAGAGAACTCATTTACTTGGGGTTTGTCATATCAGCAAATGAATTGAAGATGGATCCAAGTAAAGTGGAGTTAATTAAGAATTGGCCATCACCAAGAAATGTTTTCGAGGTGAGAAGTTTTCATGGACTGGCGAGTTTCTACAGGAAATTCATCCGAAATATTAGTGGAATCAGTGCAGCGATGATGGATACAGTCAGGAAAAGACATAAATCTTTTCATTGGACTGAGGAGGCTGAGAAAAGCTTCAATCTGTTGAAGCAGAAGATCACAGAGCAACCAATATTGGTGTTATTGGATTTCCGAAAGACGTTCCAGGTGAAATGTGATGCAAGTAGCTTTGCCATAGGAGCGGTGTTAAGTCAGGATGACAGACCAATTGCTTATTTCAGTGAGAAGATGAATGAGGCAAAGGAAAAATACTCCACATATGATAAAGAATTTTATGCCATCATACAGGCATTGAAAAAATGGAGACATTATTTGATTCCAAGGGAATTCATTTTATATAGTGATAATCATGCATTGTAGTATGTAACTCAGTAGGAGAAATTAAATCAGAGGCATGTTAAATGGGTAGTATACATGCAGAATTTTACATTTGTTATCAAACATACTTCAGGAACTGCTAACAAAGTGGCTGATGCTTTGAGCAAGAAATTTTTGTTGTTGCAGGAGTTCAAAGTCAAGACTTTAGGCTTTGATGATCTCAAGGAGATGTACGCAGGTGATGCATATTTTGCAGAGGCGTATGGAGCAACTGAGAACCCAATTATTAGAGACAAAAGCCAGTGGGTAGATTATATAATCCAAGATGGGTTGTTGTTAAGAGGAAATCAGTTGTGTATTCCAAATTTCTCCATGAGGGAGAACTTGTTGAAAGAAAAGCACAGCGGGGGCTTAGCAGGGCATTTTGGCCATGACAAAACGTTCACGAAACTGAGCGAATCATACTTTTGGCCAGGGATGCGGTCAGAAGTTAAAAGGTTTGTTGACAGATGTAGAATTTGCCAACATTCTAAGGGAAGAAAGCAGAATGCGGGTTTTTATCAGCCATTGCCCATACCAGAAAGGCCATGGGAGGCGATCATCATGGATTTCGTACTAGGATTTCCGAGGACGCAAAGAGAACATGATTCTATCTTTGTGGTAGTTGACAAGTTTTCAAAGATGGCACATTTTATCCTGTGTCAGAAGACCAGCGATGCGACTCACATCGCAAACTTTTTTTTCAAAGAGGTTGTTAGACTTCATGGAATGCCGAAAAGCATAGTTTCGGACAGGGATACCAAATTCAGAGGACACTTTGGAAGAAGATGGGAACTAACTTAATGTTTAGTTCTTCCTATCATCCACAGACAGATGGGCATACATAAGTAGTCAACAGAAGTCTAGGAGACTTGCTGAGGAGCCTAGTGACAGAGCACCACAACAGCTGGGATAGCATATTTCCACTGGCAGAATTCGCTTACAATGATTCGGTGAATCGAAGCACAGGAAAAGGTCCATTTGAAATAGTATACACCAGACAACCGAAGGGTGTTTTGGAGATGAGGGATTCAGAACGAATAATGACTCAGAGCGTAAGCGCTGAGGAATTCGCTGAAGACATGAGAGAACTTCACAGCAGGGTGAAGCATCGATTGTTAGAATCGAACCAGAAGTATAAGCGCAGAGCGGATCAACATCGGAGGCAACTTCAGTTCGAAGTTGGGGATCTGGTTCTGGCACATCTGAGGAAGGAAAGGTTCCCAAGGGGAACATACAATAAGCTGAAAATGAAGAAAATTGGGCCATGCAGAGTCCTGAAGAAATTGGGAGAAAATGCTTATGAGATTGAATTGTCGGACGAGATTGGAATATCTTCGACATTCAATGTTTCAGACCTATATCCCTATAAGGCTGAAGAAATGGGAGTTGGAAGTGACGAACATCCAGAGATCCAGTGGAAGAAACAGATGTCGATGGCAGAAGAGCCAAAAATGGAGCGTATACTTAATAAGAGGGTCAGCAAGAAGAACAGAAGGAAGGAATACTTCGAGTATCTGGTCAAATGGAAGAACCATCTAGTGGAGGATGCCAGCTGGGAGATAGAAGAAGTGATTCAAAGGCATGGACATACCATGGAGGAGCTCATGGACAGGATCCCATGAAATTTTTCAAGCCAGGAAGTATGATGCAGGAGCATCGCTACTACCAAAGCAAGCGTGGAGCCAGCGCATGTGTTTTTAAACACATGACATATAAGCTTGATGACTTTTTGAATTTTCATTAAAGATGAAGTTCCATATCCTTCAAGGAAACATTTATGAAGGAGCGCCTGTTGTATTGTATCAGACCTCGAGCCTTACGCTCTTGTCTGAATTAGATAGGAAGCATTTAATAGATTTAATGCAGGTAGATAGGATTTTTATTTCTAGATTAGACAGTCTTAGAGTTCGAGAGGGAAAATGGATATAGACACCCTCCTTTGTACATTGTAACATTATCAAGCATTCAGGAGAGAAGAGCAAGCAAAGAACTTTGTGAAGAACACCCATGTACAGTGTTGAATTAATAGAATGAAATTCTGATTCAAACTCATGTCAGGTGTTGTTTCTCTGTGTGTATTGTGTTTATGCTCATGAATGTTTGTTTTCTGGGTATGCATTTGCTTTGTATATGTTGTGCATGTGATTTCAGGGATTCTATCTGAAGTCTGAATGAGAGAGGGAGATAATGAGGTTCGATTGTTTCTCTATCTGAGCCAGGAGATTCCTGCAAAGTGTGCAGTTGAATTAATCCGCAAGGAGTGCGTTGATGAGGGTCCGATAGTTTAACACTTGTTCTCAGTTATCCAGAAGTGGATTTAGGTTATTGAATGCCAAGCACGAGGAGTGCGCACGAATCCATCTGGAGGAGTCAGAGTGGGAGAAAGCTCAGGAGGTTTAGCGCCTTTGTAATATCATGAAAGAGAGCCTAGGGAGTTGGGTCGAGGAAGGTTTCGAGCAGGAGCTGCAAGCACAGGCTTGGAGAACAAGTCTCGGCAGAAGTACTTAGTCAATTTTGAGAAATCTTCAAGAGGAAGAATCAACGGTCAGGATTCGCCGAGGGAGACAACGAAATCCCATCAGTTGTTAGATCTATGTAAGTTGCGCAGGGTTTAAGCCTGTAGGAGCCAAAGGGGGAGTCTCGAAGGATTTATCGGGATATTGGTGTCTTCGGGTTTTCAAAAGGCTGAGAATCGAGACCTTGAAAGTCTCGAATTCCCGAGGATGGATCTCAGTCGTTGATCTTGGCAGGGACACGTGTCAAGGAGCCAGGGAGCCATCAGAATTCGGTTCATCGACATTTCGGGGTTTTCAAGTGCAAAGAACCCTTGCATATAGAAATTGCGATGGGCGATTTCCCGACAGAAGGATCATAGCCGTCCAAATAGCAAGGACACGTGGCAGGAGATCCTGAAGAATCGAGAATCAGAGATTCGGGGTTTCCGGAGACAGGAGACTCGAGCATATTGAAATCGTGATTAGCGATTTCCTGACGCGATCAGAGTTGTTGATCTGCGGGACGCGTGTCAAAGGATCGGGAAGAATCAGAGTTCAGAAATTCAGGATTTCCGGAGTCAAGCGCATTACGTATGTTGAAATCGCGATCCGCGATTTCCTGACAGGGTTAAAGACGCCTAGTGGAGGACAGGTGTCGGAGGGTTGAGTCTCACCCTAAGACGACGATAGGTGGCATCGCATATCGGAGTTTGGGATTTGGAAAGGTCCGTGACACAGCGCACTAGGAATCACGATTTCCCGAAACGCGATTTCCCGATCACTATGGAAGCGTGGGCCCCAAGCCTTTGTCGTGGACAAAGGACAGGTGGCATCGGAGATCGGGGATCGGGGATTCCTGGAGTGCGAGTTCTTTACATTTCAAACTCATGAACTTCAAAATCCTGATAAGGGGGGGAATGACATGGTCACGAGGGTTGACAGGTCACACGAGGAGGAGCAGCCGGAGGGGCTAGCGCCATAGCAGGAGCATCATCACGAATCGGGGTTCGGAGATTTGGGGAGGTAGTGAAACACGACAACACCTATTTCGATTTCCTGATAGGGAAATCCCTGATCAAGAATAGAATAGTGTTGACATCGAGACCCATCGGGTTTCAGAGTTTTGTGTAGCACGAGGAACGTGCCTACGAGGTTCGCGATAACGCGAAGCCTGATTTCTCGATAGAGCAAAGGGAGATCACAGAGAGCATTCTGTGGGTATTAAGGGGTCCCGATAAGGGATCGGAAGAACCTTGAATTTCTTCGGGCCTAGGATAAAGGAAGGTCCTGGTGGGAGTGGACATTCTCTATGGAGTACGGTCTGCATCAACCGCGTTCTCATCTTATATATAATAGACAACAATTTTTATATGTTAGACAACATTTTCTAATATCACAGTAAATATATTTAATATTATGATAGCGATATTATCATGATATGAAAGTAAATATATTTAATAGACAATGATAATAATGTTAGATAGTTGTATCATTGTTGATACCCAAAAGAAAATTAAAAGAGTTTATAGATTTCCATGTACTGGGATGAATTAATGGAGTAATTGTTTACATGACTTTTATAGACTTCAATTAATATGGTTTAATAGTGATAAGGCATTTTAGGGTCATGCATTTCCCAAGTTTCTCATTATCTCATGCATATGAGTGTGGATAGGTCATTTATCTTGAACTAAGGCATGTATGTTTAGGAAGGGTAATGATAGGGTTGTCATATTTAACTTAGGATTATACAAGGAATTACATGTTAGTGAGTGACAAAGGTAGTGAAACCTTTATGTTAATAAAATATTAATTAAATAATACAATATTATTGTAGAATGGATTCTTGAGGGAATATTCATCTATGGCTAATAGCATCATTTAATTAAAGTATAATTGCAATAGAATTGTTGCTCCAGGAATTTGATGTGATGTATGATTGTTACACTAGTCAATTTTCCCTTACATCTTGTTGACTTGTCGATTGGGTGCTTGGGTTAGTCTTCTTGTGTTTGACAGTTAATTCGGTCTCCTAGTGTGTTGGATTTTTCTTGGTATATTGATCTAGAAATGTTATGTCTCGCCAGGGTTACTGTCACACCTATTGCTCAGTGATGTCATGATTCTTGTTGAGGGGATCATTGTGCGCCATGATGGATAGAGGCAATTGATAACCTATCCGGATTATGTGCTTCCCGATGTAGGTATTGTTCCTTATAATTGAAGTTGGTACTTGGTTTTGTAATGGATTAATGTGTTTGGTTTTGTGTGGCATAGAGGTTTCTAGTTATTGGTCATCGAGACCGTTGTGTCGGGATGGTGGGTGTTGTCCTTTATCTTGTAGGTGTTGTCTTGCTTGTGTCGTGCAGGTAGTCGTTTATATGGTCTATTGTGTCACATGTTCGTCTGTTTGCATGATGTGCTAATGTGATGGGTCATTGGTTGTTTGTTGCCTAAATGTGTAAGTTGTGTTTGTCATCAAGTTGTGTTGACTACTTGTTGTCTTTGATTTCCTTCCTGCCTCAAAAAAAAAAAATTGGACCTGCTTGCATTGCATGTAGTCATAACAATTAGGGTCATTACACTAGCTCACATATATATTATATGTGAGATATCTCTTTCCATCTCTCTCTCTCTCTCACACATACACACACATATGTGTGTGTGTCTATGTGTGTGTGAGCTAAATGTTTAATTAACCCAAATATACATTTTATTTTATATCATAATTTCCCAATGAAAAAAAATAAATTTCAGATAAAAAATGTTATAAACCATAATTGTACATTGACTATAAACAACAGTTCCAAAATAATATAGTAAAAATCTATTCTAACATTTATATTATAAAACTCTATTCTAACATTTATAATAATTTGGGTAAGTTCATCTATCATATCACTGTGAAAGGGTGCACGGACAAACTTAGGAATATTCTCTTAGGTTAAGTTCACAAGATTTGTTGAAACATTTGACTTTCTAAAAAGAGATGCAAGTTCAGATTGCATTTTTTCTTTTCTTGAATGAAGATGCAAGTTCAAATTTCATTTTTTACATTCTTGAATGAAGATGCAAGCTCAAATTCCATTTCTTCTATGAACTTTCTATTTTGTTCTTATCAGTTTTCTTGGGTATCATTAATTATGTTCTATTTCCGAGTCTTCATACATTTCATCTTGTCTTTGTTGAAAATGGAAGCTACATTGACTTTTAGAGGAATCGTAATTGGTATCTCAATTCATGGAATTGAAATTATACATTTGGATTTAAATTTGTTTTTCCCTATCGTTTTGTAAATGAAACATTGACATGAAATGTTCAATGCTTGTGTCTTTTTGTTATAGTACAAAGTATTGTAACATATTTTAGTTGTGGGAGTAATTGCAGTGGAAATTTTCCTCGTGTTTCAAGGTTTATTTCTATCTGTTGTACATTATATTTTGTAGATTTTAAAATGGTTCTTTCTTTTAGCTTTGTAAATGAGGCTTTGACATGAAATATTAATGTTTTTTATCAGTTTCTCTAGCAATGCAAAGTGACTGTTACATATTTCGTTGTATCTATTCTGGAGGTTGAGGGAATGACTACAGTGAATATACTACCTATGTTTCAAAGTATGTTTCTATTTGTTGACTGCTATATTAATGCAGATTCTTCATCGATAATGCATTCCTTTTCTTCCAATTTTATTTAGGTTGGTGAATGCTTCTTTATATCTGAAACAAAGACTCTTTCTTGGTGAATATAAAAAGTATATTTTTCTACCTACAAGGGGATTAAAGAACTAAATTTTTCACAATCAATATTGCAAAGATAAATTTATCAAGACTGAGCGAAGAAAGATGGAAAATTTCAGAATCTAGTAGCAAAAGGGATTTTTGCATTGGAGACATTGCAACCATACATGAAAAAGGAACTTTGGAAGGAATTTAAGTGATGAGTAAGTTGACCGATTAAATTTACAAAAATTAAATTTACACATATTTACAGTTAATTAAATTTATAGAAATTAAATTTAATTAATTTGTCCTTGACTTAATGTTAATGTTATTTTTATTGTGATCTCTAATATGTTTTTTGAAGTTATTTATATCTTAGATTTGTGACCTTATTTTATACATAATATTGATGATGAACAACACTAATTTAGTTTCCAAAAAAATTGTTTTTAAGTGCAAGTAAAGTTACAATTAAATAATAACAAAAATATTCATAATTTTTATCTAAATTATATAGAAAATGACAAAAATAAAAAAAAAATAAAAAAATAGATTCCAAACTATTTTTATGACATCTTGGATGGAATTTAAATATGTGATGAATAACCATATATAGAAATAAAGATAAAAAATATGGTTTTAATTTAATTTGTAACTTGAAGTTTGTGATCAACAAGAAAAAATTAAAAACTATTATATCTTCAAATATAAATTATGTTTTAGGATTAATATTTTTCTTTATTTTATATTTTATAGGATTATCTTGATTCAAGTTTATCACACATAAATTTTGTAAACAAGTTGTTACAATCCTATTCAAACTAAAAGTAGCCACACAAAAATTACAGAGGAAAGTATTAAATATTAGGACCAAAATGTGCATATATTTGATAAAGAACTATAAACACAACTTGAAAGATATTTTAAATGTCTGATTTACATTAGAATGACGTATAATCCTATAATATGATTTATGTTTTATAGTATTACCCTGATTCAAGTTCATCACACATAAATTGTGTAAACAAGTTGTTACAAGACTATTTAAACTAAAAGTAGCCACACATAAATTATAGAGGAAAGTATTAAATATTAGAAACAAAATGGAAACAATGCAAATGAAAGATCCCTAGACAAAACTAGTAATATTTTTTACATGTGTCCCACTCCCTCTAATGCTATTACCATTATGAAAGACAATTTTGTATAAGCATTGGAACATAGATTGGAATAGGAAGTTCATTGAATACAGGGAAGAATGGTATATTTTGAAATGATTTAGATGCCATTGAAGGATCAGTGGAACAATGTAAGTCTTATTTTCAAACTCTCATTTTAGAAGCTTCTACATAATTTCAGTGCTTTCCTATTGAAGTACTACCATGTTGTGCTATTGGTATCTATTTGATCTAGAGTTACAACCTGATTGTATATTTCCCAGTTTTGTAGTATTCTCCCATAGTAATGAGGCATTTGATATGAATATGACCATAAACATTTCAGAAACAAAAATGTGAAGAAAAACAATCATCAACTGTCTTCCTCAACCTCAAAGAACAAACCAGTATCAATGATTGAATATGACAAAGAATGATCATATTTGAATTTGGCAAGATGATGAATTTACAATTTAGAAAGTACCAAGGTGTCATTCAAGAATGAAAACGATTGTATCAATAAACCAGAAATAGGGGAATAAGCCTGAAATGATGAAGATTTCCATTAATCATCACGCAATGATCAATTAATTGTAGGAGTAGAAATCTATTTTGACTTATTGAAATCAACGAAAAGAAGACAGTGACAGTAGCAGAGGCATTGATAATTTTGAACTTCATCAATTGAATATCAAATGCATTGTCTATATGAACAACAAATTGAGATTTCCCAAGGTCTGGAACATTTGGGGTTTTCATTTTTTCTGTAGATAAATTATTTAAACTCAGTTGGGCCTCCATTTTCTTTGTATTTTCATTGTTTTGTGTTTAATATATTGATGCTACAATTTTCTTTATCATGTCTAATATATTGATGCTACATTTTTCATGCCCACATATTGTCCATAGTCTTGGCCCCTTGTTGACTATGACTTGTCCATGGGAGGCTAGCCCTGTGGCCAAGCCATTGACATGCCCACGACTTTGCCATAGGGTTATCCCGCCACGGCCAATTCATAGTCAAAATAAAAAATTAAATTAAATTAAAATTTAAATTTACATAAATTAAATTTAAATTTAAATTTACAGAGATTAGGCTTACCTGCATCTCCAAGACCCGCTCTCTGCAGCTCTGACCGCCCGTCCGCTCGCCCATAGTACCACACCAAATAGGACTGCCTATCAATAGGACCGCACCAACACACTCACTCATAATATCACTCACACTATCACTCACACTCAGAAAAATCGTAACAGTCATGATGTGTGGTAAATATATAAACATATTTTTGGTCGAAAGAATGTTTCGGCCAAAAATTTATTTCTGCTGAAAACAGATTTTGACCGAAAAAATATTTCGACCGAAAAAATATTTCGACTGAAAAAATATTTCGACCGAAAAAATATTTCGACTGAAAAACTATTTCAGCCGAAATATGCTTTTGGTTGAAATAGCTTTTTGGTCGGAATATCTTCTGGCAGAAAAGAGGTTACCGGATGAAAAGAATTCATGCGGCTAAAATTGTACATGAAGATCGAGGGCGTCGTCACAATACCGTTCAATTTGATGTTCAAAGGTTCATCTCAAGCATATTTTGGCCAAAAAAATATAGCTTTCAGCCGAAAAAAATATTAGTTCGACCGAAAAAATGTCTTTCAAAATTTTGGAGATCTTATTGTCATGAAATTGTTACCCACCTTCATGGATTTACCCTCATGATTCTCCAAATCATCTATAATTGTAGCTACCACATCCTGTTTTTCCTCCTTATTAATATCCAAAAAATTATCATTCCCCTTAGTGAACTGTTGACGGGAAAAATTGACCGTCCGTCAACTGAGAGAGTGGAACCAATCCGAGGTTGTCTAAATAACCCAAGCCATTTGGAATGAACCACCCTGACAGGTTTAACGACTCCGTTGGCCGCTCTAGGGTCCTAAGAAACCAAAGAGAAAACTAACCTAAACTAACTAATATATCTAAACAAATAAAACAAACTAAACAAACTAAAACTAATAAAACAAACTAACTAAAACTAAATAAAAACAAACTAAATATAAACTACTCTAACTATTCTATATACGATCTACTAATTACTATTACACTAACTCTAACAATTAAATATCTAATTACTAATTGAATTACAGCTTATTCACAAATATACAATATCTACAAGTTGCAGATTTGAATAAAACCTGTAAAACTCATTTGCTTTCTGCCCTAAGACAGTGAGATATGTTTTTGTTGATTTTCTGTTTGATTTTATGAAAAAGAATTAAAACATACTGAAATTAAACAATCTAATATACTAATTCTACGTATAAATCTAACTAAACTAATATCTAAATTAAACTACTAATAAACATACTAAACAAATGACAAACTGACCTGGAAACCCTCCTAATTTGCCCTATGTGTGATGACTTCGAAGCTGGTCAGAGGAAGGAAACTCGCACCGGTTAGTCCATAAGCTTCTCGTAAACGATAAGCTGCGCTACTCTTTGAATTGTTAACAGGACAAACAAGACATAAAAAATTATAACAATTATATGATTTATAAATCTCTGCAATAAGGGAAACCTGTTATGCAAAAACTTATATTTAATAATTCAACTCATGAAGAAGAGAAATCTGTCATTCACAAACTGAACTAAGCAATTGCTATGTTTTTTAAATGCTTGGAAGAAATCAGATATGGATTACAATGATTGAATTATATCATTTGCACATGATTAAGATAGCTAAAATAGTCATTAACCAGATACAAATCGATATACACAACATGAAACAAAATATTGATATAATGAGAAGCTAAAGTTGTAACAAAACACCAAATTATGCTTTAGTCTGTATTAAAACTCCATATCATTGTTCTCCCATGAATGAGGATGAACATTATTACAAAAATAATAAGTATTTATAAGTCTCTCCACAGGGTAAAACCTCCCTGTGGATAATATCAAACTGTTTTACATAATCTGGGAGATATCCAAAAATCAACTAAACTAGGAAAATAAAATAACATCAGAATATTTCAAATATCCCCTAACTGCTCATCAAATCCACTGCAATTTCAAATTTATCTGCAATAGACCAAAAATATCAAGTTAGAAAGATATTTCATTAACAAAACAATAAAAATCTAATCCTATAGACTTAGCTACAGAATCATCTAATTCTGTAGCTAGTCTAAAATAACATACAGGACTAGAATCGAAATTAAATCAAATCTTTTAAATTAATCAAAACCAATTTTCTTTCGATGATCATTTAAAACGAATCACTAATGATTCAAATGATTTTATCTTTCAATATAAAATATAATCAAAAGTGATTTAATCGAAACAGGGGT
>ML780429.1:881803-903333 GCA_009831015.1 Picea engelmannii | reverse complement strand
TTGGGGGGGGGGGGAAGGAGTCTTGCGACCACCGCGTGCCATTAATTAAGTTCAGGCCCTCCTTCTAGCACCATTTGTTGACGGGCAAAATTGACCGTCCGTCAACTGAGAGAGTGGAACCGGTCCGGGGTTGTCTAAATAACCCAAGCCGTTTGGAATGAACCACCCTGACGGGTTTAACGGCTCCGTTGGCCACTCTAAGTTCCTAAGAAACCAAAGAGAAAACTAACCTAAACTAATTAATATATCTAAACAATTAAAACAAACTAAACTAACTAAAACTAATAAAACAAACTAAATAAAACTAAATAAAAACAAACTAAATATAAACTACTCTAACTATTCTATATACGATCTACTAATTACTATTACACTAACTCTAACAATTAAATATATAATTACTAATTGAATTACAACTTATTCACAAATATACAATATCTACAAGTTGCAGATTTGAATAAAACCTGTAAAACTCATTTGCTTTCTGCCCTAAGACAGTGAGATATGTTTTTGTTGATTTTCTGTTTGATTTTATGAAAAAGTATTAAAACTTACTGAAATTAAACAATCTAATATAATAATTCAACCTATAAATCTAACTAAACTAATATCTAAATTAAACTACTAATAAACATACTAAACAAATGACAAACTGACCTAGAAACGCTCCTAATTTGCCCTGTGTGTGATGACTTCGAAGTTGGTCGGAGGAAGGAAATTCGGACCGGTTAGTCCATAAGCTTCTCGTAAACGATAAGCTGCGCTGCTCTTCGAATTGTTAACACGACAAACAAGACATAAAAAATCATAACAATTATATGATTTATAAATCTCTGCAATAAGGGAAACCTGTTATGCAAAAACTTATATTTAATAATTCAACTCATGAAGAAGAGAAATCTGTCATTCACAAACTGAACTAAGCAATTGCTATGCTTTTTAAATGCTTGGAAGAAATCAGATATGGATTACAATGATTGAATTATATCATTTGCACATGATTAAGATAGCTAAAGTAGTCATTAACCAGATACAAATTGATATACAAAACATGAAACAAAATATTGATATAATGAGAAGCTAAAGCTGTAACAAAACACCAAATTCTACTTCAGTCTGTATTAAAACTCCATATCCTTGTTCTCCCATGAATGAGGATGAACATTATTACAAAAATAATAAGTATTTATAAGTCTCTCCACAGGGTAAAACCTCCCTCTGGATAATATCAAATTGTTTTACATAATCTGGGAGATATCCCAAAATCAACTAAACTATGAAAATAAAATGACATCAGAATATTTCAAATATCCCCTAACCGCTCATCAAATCCACTGCAATTTTGAATTTATCTGCAATAGACCAAAAATATCAAGTTAGAAAGATGTTTCATTAACAAAACAATAAAAATATAATCCTATAGACTTAGCTACAAAATCATCTGATTCTGTAGCTAGTCTAAAATAGCATACAGGACCAGAATCGAAATTAAATCAAATCTTTTAAATTAATCAAAACCAATTTTATTTCGATGATCATTTAAAATGAATCACTAATGATTCAAATGATTTTATCTTTCAATATAAAATATAATCAAAAGTGATTTAATCGAAACAGGGGTAAGAATACTCTGTTTCACGGTTACCATAATATCAGGTCGAACAACAACAAGACTGTTCCATATCCAATTAAAATCAAATAGGATCAAAATCCAATAACCAAATAGAGAGACAAGCATGCTCTATTTCGATTGCCATCATAGTCGGGTAAACAGAATCGAAACCTAACAGTTTTACGAATCGTTTCACATCCAATTCGAAAGTAGTGCAATCAAGCAAATCATATGAAACGTTGTGTTTTTCCAAATCAAGAGATACGATCAGATCAAAATAGAATCGTTTTACAATTGTTATAATTATTATGACATCAAACGGTTCACGTCACGGGTAGATTAATTCAAACAGATACGAGAATCAATTCATACAAAATCATAACCAGATTGATTCGGCGTTGACCACAATCACGATAGAATTGACATAAGTGATAATTGGTAAAATGTGCATATAAGCTCGATTGGATTTGAATGAAATCAATAATTCCAAAAAAATCGTGATTGGGTTTAAAATAGAAACAAATCGTGAATTCAATCTCGTTTGACAAATCCAATTGAAACATCATATCTACGAATCCAACCGATAACAGGGTCAAGTTAACAGTAAACCAATACGAAGTAACCGGCTGAGTTTTTCACATAACCGTTATGAATTAATTTGGATATATTTTAACAGGATCATATTGAGAATAATCCAAATTGTATTCCTGTTGATCGAAGGTCATATCGGACATAAAACCGTAACAGTTAACCATATCACAATTGTTACCAATCATCGTGTATAATGAAATCGAAACAACATACGATTGTGTTCAAAATCGAATATGGGAAATAGCTTCTTGTCGAGAATAGATACAACGATTTCAATTGACAGCAGAGCATTCATTTTTTCTAAATTAAACCAATCAAATCCATACCAAAATCAATCAAATCGATGAAAATCTAATCAAAACTAAATTTTGAAAACGAACTAACATTTAATCAAAACATAGCTATGTATAGGATGCATACAATGTGACAGAGAAAGTACACGCTATAAACAAAGTTATCCAAAACTGAATTCGAATTCATTATATAAACAAGTGATAAAACATACCAGTGATGCTGCTCAAATTAGGCCAACCTAGAATTCACGAATGTTGTAGCTGACTCCACAATTTTAAACAAGATAGAGCCTGTCGTCCTTTGTTTCTTATCAGTGGCTTGCAACTCAGCCTTTTGACTGGTAAGCCGTGCAACTTGGTCCTCCAAAGAATGAATTCTGCACTGTAGCATTGGCACATAAAGATAGTATCTCTCTAACAAACGAGCTACATTGATCACAGGGTGGCATTGTAGGTTTTCACAGAGCAGGAGAGGGTTTAGATGAATGATCGGGGGCTTCACAAGGTAGCTTAATGCCTGGGTAGTTAGGGTCATTTTGTAAGGAAGGGGGTAGTTTCGACACAAAGTCAGACGAGGGTTCGGCACACAAACCTTCTGAATAGGGATATTCACTTGCCAGGAAATGCTCCACTTCCGATTCAGAGTCTTCACTCAACACGATAGGGCTAGGATTGACTGGAGGTTTCGACTTGTTCTTCGCCATCCGAGAAATTAGACGAGCATTCTTTTTTCCTTTGGTGTTTACAGTAGGTTTGGATTTAGGCTTCTTGACCACAGGCTTAACAGTCTCGACATCCTTGGTCACAGAGTGGGGTAGGTCGATAGGTGAGTCGGGTAAGGGTTTAGGTAACAGAATATTGTAGGGTACCGGGGGTACAGTCTTTTCTTCGCTCACCACAGGTTTGTCAACCTGTGGTGGGTTCAAATCCACAAAATCATTTCGAGTAAGAAAATCGTTCCAATAGTCTCTGTGTAAACCCAAATGACAGACAACAATAATTTTAATCAGCCCATAATGAAAAAGGCTGCTATCAGCCTGGTTCCTTTTGTATTTCTTTGACATTTTAAGAAGGATTCTATGCAAATAATAGGGCATATTGAGCTGATAACCCATAAAAACCATAAGAAAACGAAGGTGGTGTAAGAAAACAAACCTGTACAAACCTTCACAGGTGATAAACTATTTGATAATCATCAATAACTCATGCCAACGCTGTTTCAGCATGGTCACGGGTAAACCTTTATCACAGGAGATAACCTTACGTGACTGGAAGAGCAGTGTCCAAGGGACCTCTTCCACTTTGCAATTCTTGGACCATCGTTGTCCAGTGGCAGGAAAACCCATAGCAAGACTGATAAAATGCTCGTCAATTTGCAATTGAACATTCCCGACCTTGGCTCGACAACCATCAAAGGTCATGGCGAATTGCCTAGCAATGCAGAGGTTAAAACCATCAAATTTATGTATAAACAGAAGCCACCCATTGTCCTCGAGGTCACTACGGGCACTGTCGAACATCAACAGAGCCTGGATGCCATTCGGTTCAGCCCTCATGACTAGAGCCATGGTACGAGCACATGGTAAGGGCTTGGGTCGAATTCACCAACACATAGGAGCAGAGTCATTCGGTCTAACCATAATCAACGATCAAAGGGGAAGCATTAATGTGCGCATGCGAGGGTGGTGGAATTATTCACTGCCATGCATAATAGTAATGGAAAAGTACAACCGCCAATTAATCCTTTGTTCAATCAATCATAACATAGTTCAAAACCAAATCATTCGGCCAACCAAAGAATCAAATGGTGGATTATATACCAATGCGCCATTATAATATTTCAAACCATGAATATTCAATGTGAAATCAAACCCAAATGTTAAACACGTGCCATTTCATAAATGTGTTAATCAAAAGTTTTCAAACATTGCAACAATCGATTTCATAAAATTGACAAGCCAAGAGCTATAAAAAATTTAACATAAGGATCACATTATATATAAAAACAAAAATAAACCATGACCCCTATGCGATTCAATGAATCAAGTATAAACCCACATGCTCAATGTCTCATAAGTTTAATAAAATCAAATTGCGCAATGAAAGTAAAAATAGGCAAATAGGCATAGTTCGAAAATCCTTTTAGCCACATAATAATAATCCAAAGGTAAGTGCCATTCAAAATATCAATAAAAAGATCATGACAGTTCAACTAACGATGGAGGAGTTTTCATGCTTACAGTCGTGAAAACTAAATGGAGACCAATTTGGAAGTGTCGCAAGAAATGAAAATATCGTCTATTTGAAAAATGCGATGACAATTTGAAGTTCAGAAGACATAGGTGTAGGCAGCTTATAGGGCAATGGAAACAATTGAATTGGCTACCAACAATGGCGACACACTGGTAGAAGCAGTTATCTCTTTCAAAATAAATAAATTCAAATTAGGACAACAAAGAAAATTTCAACTCAAAAACAACAACCAGAAAATCGTACAAACATCATCATTTGCCATCTTTTCCAGCGATGTTTTAAAAGATGAAAACTAATAATAGTCTTAAGATCAACAAGTCATGATATTAATGATAAAATCTTCAATACTGTTGGCATGGCCACTGCTTCCAGCAGGCATCCATAGCCTCGACAGGGTTGCCATTTAACCCACTCTGACATCTGTATCCTGTCAAGAAGTTCTAGATCAGAATAAAGGACATTAAAGAGGTTAATCATATTTTTTACAGGTTTTCATGTACCCGACATTGCTTCGCTGCCAGCGGGCCTGTTCAGTACCACGGTGAAGTTGTCCTGGCGTCATGCATGCATTTACCCGCTGCCAGCAGACCTGTTCAGTATCCCGGTGGATTTACAAGCACTTCCCACAGCTCTTATTCATAATTTTATTTTGTTTTTCTTTTGTAAATATATAGCTAAGAGGGTGATGCTGAAAATTCTTGATATTTTAGCATATTTTTTAGACCTCATCAGAATTTTTTAACACTGTCCTTTATTCAGTTCCAGAGATGTTTTATTTATAAAAACAACTTCCTATGATAGGGAGACATCTTTTGAGTCATTCCTTTATGGAAAAGGGATAGCGTAAAAATATAATAGATGATCATGACAAACTTTGCTCAGAGATTGAAATCAATAAACTTCTTTCAAACAACAAATATTTTCCAACTTAGATATTGGTCTCAGAAATATATCACTCGTGTTCATACAATCTTTCAGAAGTCAGTGCACAGGTATGCATATCTTTCAAAAACACAAGAAACTGATCAATTCAAATCAAAATCCAAAATAGAAAGCAAACAAAAAATGCAAACAAAGAAATATTTACATAATATACAAGGGTAATTATCAAGCAAAGTATCTTTTCAAGGCTTGGCCATTCACCGGATAGGTGTCAAGTTTCCCTTCAAGATTCTGTAATCGAAAGGAACTAGGACCCAACTTTTCAGCAATTAAAAATGGCCCAAGCCATAAGTTTTGAAACTTGGTGTGCTCACCCTTTCCTTTGTGTGGTTTGTCCCATTTCAAAACGAGATCGCCTACTTCAAAATTCCTATCAGAAGCAGAATTAGAATCGAACCAGCTTTTAACCAATTGTTGATGTTGGTCTAACTTACGCTTAGCTTGGGTTCTTACTTCTTCCAACTTCATCAAAGTGTTAATGCGGCTTTCTAAAGGGGGGCAATCTTCTTCTTGGATTTTTTGTGACAATTGAAGGGAAGGAAGAAGAATGTGAGGCGGCAAAATGGATTCTCTGCAATAAACGAGAAAAAGGGGGGAGTTACCTATAGCGGCTTTGGGTGTTACCCTATCAGCCCACAGTGCATTCAGCAATGCATTGCGCCAGTTCTTGTGATTTTCAGCCACAGTTCTCTTGATAATTTTGATCAAGTTCTTGTTGGTTGATTCTGCTAAGCCGTTTCCGTGGGGGTAGTAACTAGAAGAATACTTCAGCTTTATTCCTTTCTCCAAGGCAAACTCACTCATCTCAAGAGAAGAAAAGTATGAAGCGTTATCAAAGACTAGACAATCAGGGATACCAAAATGAGTGATGATATTCGAGTTTAGAAAAGCGATCACCTGACTTGTGTTAACAGTTCTTAGCGCGATGAATTCTGACCATCAAGTAAAGTAATCTGTGGCTATCACAATATACTTGTGTTGTTGTGAGGATGGAGGGTTAATACAACCTATGATATCAAGGCCCCATTGCTGGAAAGGAGAATCTACTAAAACGGGTTGCAAGGGGAAGGCTATTTTTGCAACCGCCCTGATGCTTTCTGACAGATGATACATTTACGACACAAGGCATGGGCGTCCCTAAAAAGCGTGGGCCAGTAGTAACCGGCTCTTAAAACCTTATGAGCAGTGGTATCACCACCGAAGTGACCACCAACTTCTCCTGCATGCAACTCAAGGAAGACTTTTTTTGCTTCGTCTTTTTCAAGACAACGCATCAGTACGCCATCAAAATTATGACGAAATAGTATATCGTTAACTAGATGAAAGGAGGCGGAATTTAGTCTCAATGATCTTCTCTTGGCTGGGTCAAGGTGACGGGGTGCTGATCCATGCTCAAGAAAAAATCTAATATAGTCGTACCGAGGACTTACGAGGTTTTGTGCACAACAAATCAAACTTTGATCGCGTTGTTCTAGGATTGATGTATCACTATCTTCTTGCTGTCCTATTTCTGAATCAACAACCAACTTACACAATCCTTGGCCTCTCATGATCTGTGCTGGGGTGATCTCTAAGTCATACTCCTGCAAGGAGGTGACCCAGTTGGCTCTCTTCTCTTCTAACTCCTTTTGCACTAACAAGTTCCTTACGACAGGGTAGGGGACAATGACTTTCGTCCTTGACTTCAGAAGATAGGATCAGAAATGCTTGACTTCTTTGAAAACAACGTAGGCTTGCCGATCGACCGCTGGGTAGTTAAGTTCAACACCTTTGAAAGTAGAGCTCATAAAGGCGATGGGTACTTTGTTATTCTCGGGATTCTTCTGAGTTAGGACTACGGCATAGGAACGATCAGAGGCAAAAGTGTAGAGTGTAAAATCTTGAGAGAAATCAGGGCTCATGAGAGACGGAGCGTCTATTATGGCCTTCTTTATGGCACTAAAAGCTTGGTTTTCTGTGGGTGCCCAGTGATATTGGGTATCTTTCTTAATTAGGTTTTGTAGAGGCCTGACCATTTCGGAGAAATAAGGACAAATCTCCTCACGAAATTAATCTGGCCTAGGAAAGACTGCATGGACTTTTTGGATGTAGGTGGGGGAAGTTTAGCGATGACTTGAGTCCTTTCGGGGTCAATAATCATTCCATCACTAGATACACTGAATCCTAGTAATTTACCCTGTTCTACTGCAAAGATGGACATCTTGGGGTTCAAGGAGATGCCGTATTTACGACATCGTAGTAGAACGGCTCGTAAGTGGGCTAGATGATCGTCTTTGTTCTTAGAATACATGGTTACATCATCTAGGTAAACTACTACAGAGTGATTGATTAAGCCTCTAAAAGAAATGTCCATTTCTCTCTGAAAGGTAGCACCAACATTAATCAATCCAAAGGGCATTTTGCGATAGGCGTAAGTGCCCCACAGGGTACGGAAGGTAGTTTTTAGTTGGTCTGGCGGAGACATCAGGACTTGGTTGTATCTGGAGAAACCATATAATAAAGATAGCCTCTCGGAACTAGATACTTGTTGAAGGATCTGTTCCATAGGTGGGACGGGATAATTATCTTTGTCAGACGCTTTGTTGAGGTTTCGGAAATCGACACAAAGTCGGATTTCCCCGTTTTTCTTCCGAAATGGGACAAGGTTGGATACCCATTGAGTGTGTCTAACAGGAAAAATTATTTTAGCACTTAGGAGTTTATTCAATTCTTTTTGAACGGTCGGTTCTAGTTTAGGATGCATTTTCCTCAGTTTCTGTTGGAAGGGTAAGGTTTGGGGCTTCATCGGGATGACATGCTGTATAATATTAGGATCAAATGTTTTAAGATCATCGTAAGTCCATGCAAAGACATCCTTGAATTCTTTAAATAATTTAACAAAAGCATCTTTTTCTTGCTTAGAACATCCCAAGCCTAGATTGATACACTGAGGATTTTCACTAGTTCCTAAATTGACTTTTTCATAAGACAACGAGTAACTATTAGTTTTGCAATTGACCGTCTTTTTAAATTTATCTTCAAAATCATAAAACTTTTCTAATCTAACAACAGATTTGGGTATGTAATTTACCATGTCTGATAGAGCTTCAGGATATTTTGGATTAGTTATTACCGTAAAGTTGTGCAAATTGTCATCATGTGTGCGTTCATCTATCACTGCGCCTTGAAAAGTTTCTTCCATGTGCAGAAAGTTAATGATCTGTTGATCATCGTCAAATACTCTCCAGTTTGTAATATTGTCAGGAACAGATGGTCGAAACAATAGCTCCACGGAGAATGCGTTTGGGGATAAGCCTTCTGCAGGAAGAAGTTTAGAGGCTACATTAACTAGTAGATCTGCTTCAGCATTATTTAATCTAGGAATGGAATTTATATTAAAAGCAGAAAATTTGTTCATCAAACTCCATACCTCAGACTGGTAACTTTTGAGATGCGGGGAAAGACAGTGTATAGAGTCCCTTACCTGTCTAACCACTATTTCAGAGTCGCCAAATACAACCAGATTTTGAATGTTCATCTCCAAGGCTTTTCTGAGACCTTGCAGCAAAGCCTCATATTCTACAGTATTGTTAGTACATTCAAATTCTAGTCTACAAGCCAATAAAGTCTTGTTACCTGCCAGATTGATAATGATGCAGCCTGCACTAGCTCCTTCTTTAGACTTGGAACCATTGAAATATAGAGACCAAATTTGATTTCTATCGTGTTCATGGGACTGTTGCATAGAAGCTGTTGGTTGCACATATGCTATGATCTCGGACTGCTATTCAGGATTGTTGATAGGTGAAACTTCAGCCATGAAATTTCCGAAGAAGGTGTCCATCCCTTGGACTTCAGGTGAGTCAGCAGGAGGTGTGTATGGTTCATTTGGGTCGTTCAAATCTGTGACCGTGAACTTGAGGTAACGCTCACGATTCACCCTGATCTTGTTGGGCTTACCGTTCTCTGGAAGCCATAAGTGAGACCAGTCCATCGTGAAGTAACCATGCAGTTCCTACGACCAGTCCCTGCTCAAAAACAAACCATACACTTCTGGAATATCCACCACAATTATATCAATAACCTGATGAACCCTTGGGTTAGACGATAATCTGATCAATACATTTTTTAGTTCGCCTATAACTTTGACATCTGTTCTATCAAGTTGTATGATTTTCAAAGAAGATGGTTCTACTTCGGCGTTAATCTTTTGGCATATAGACCAAGGCATCACATTTGATGATGCTCCTGAGTCCACCATACAATTATGCACATTTCTATTGAAGATTTCGAAAGTTAAAAGAAAAGGAGGTACATTCTTGCGAGTACTTAGAGTAGTAGCTTGTGGTTTCTTACTCGCAATTTCTAATGCTACTTTATTTACATTATTTATAGGGGCTACAGGAAGGCTTCTTTTATCTTGAGGATCAAGATTATTTTTAGTGGAAGTCTTCTGTGGCACTTTGCTTTGCACAACCTTGTTACCATTTGAATTACCATTCTTGTCGTTCTCTGAAATATTTTGTAACATCTTCTGTAACAAAAATGGAAATTTCAATAACTCATAAATAGAAATGTTAGCCCTTAATTTTTTAAGATCTTCAACAACATCATAATCTAATTTGGGGCTGACATTGCTCTGTTTAGTTTCTACTGATTTAGATGGCTTTGGAGGTGAAGTTGTAGTGTTCTCAGCAGGAGGTTTGTTTGTTGTCTTACTCCTAGTGTTGTAAGGGTGAACAGTCTTGAAGTTAGCTTGGAAGATGTTGTCCGAGAAATGTCCAAGGATGTTTGGAGAAGACTCTTCTTCTTGAATTATTTCCTGTTCAACTTCTTCCTGAGGAACATCAGGGGGCATCAAGTTATCTTGGGCTTCTAGAATTGTCTGAAGAGCACATTGCAAACTTTCTAGATTTAAGCCTTCAGGGTTTGGGTTAGGTCGGTTGGTAGGAAAAGGATTTCGGAAAGGAGGTTTGTAGGTTCCTTTACTCGAGGAAGCTTCTTCAGTTGACCTTTTTAAATCTATAACTTGATTAGACAATTTTTGTACAAGTTTAGTTAAACTTTCCAAATCAGAGTTTTCAGGTTGTGTTTTGTTTTGTGTGGGTCTGGGGAGAATTTCAATCTTCTTTTTGGAAGAAGAAGTAGTCTTAGTTTCATTGCTAGAAGTGTCCTTAAGTCTAAGTATATCTTTTTCAATCTGACTAGCCTCTTCGAAGGCTTATAACAACGTAGCCTTTTTAGAACGTTTGACCCAAATAGCTATACTTTGATGTAGAGCTTTAGTGTAGTAAGCTATTACAAGACTCTCAACAGACATAGAATCTATAGGGATTCGATTTTTAAGCATTAGGAATCTTTGATTAAAATCTTTAACTTTTTCATTTGGGTTCATTTTTAAGCTCAAAATATCCATGACTAAGACTTCTGGAGGTTTACCATCTCCGAATTTTTCCAAAAAGCATGACTCAATCTTTTCCCAAGACATTATTGTATGGGGCTGTTGGGAAAAGTACCAAGTGGATGCATTACCCTCAAAGGTATAAGGGAACAACCTACAGACAATGTCTTCATGTTCAACATTGCGGAGTCTAATGGCTAACATAAATTTTTTGATATGATCTTCAGCTATCTGTTTTGAATCGGGATCAAACTTGGGAATCCATTTCTCTGGGTGCTTAGGTAAAGGGTGCTGGGCTCTAGGTACAGCTACAACATCCTGATCCAACCAGGGTCTAGCAGGGTTGTTCTGATTTGCCATTGGGGTAGTGGGTGTGGAAGGCTGAGAAGGTGAGTTGCCTTCGTCTGAAGAGGAATCTCCTCTAGAAGAGGAAGGATATGAGGGAGGTGGTGAAGGAGGGATCCCAGATCCTCCTGCAGCAGGATTTGTGTTTGGATCTGTAGGATTCACAATGAGGTTAATATCACCCAACTGTTCTCTGATATCAGAGAAGTCTAAAGTTTGACCCCACGGATGGTTTGGTTGCCTAAGACGAGCTAAGGTACTATGTGTTTTAATAAGATATTGACAGATAATCTCTTGATTATTACCACCTGTAGGATTAGGGGTTGTTGGCTCAACTGTGATCTGCGAATCTTCGGTTGAAGTAGTTGTTGTTTGAGGGGGAATATTATCTTGTGAATGGATTCTAGTCACTATGGGTGAGCAATTAGGGGGGGAGGAGTCTTGTGACCACCTCGTTCCATTAATTAAGTTCAGGCCCTCCTTCTAGCGCCATTTGTTGACAGGCGAAATTGACCGTCCGTCAACTGAGAGAGTGGAACCGGTCCGAGGTTGTCTAAATAAACCAAGCCGTTTGGAATGAACCACCCTGACGGGTTTAACGGCTCCGTTGGACGCTCTAAGGTCCTAAGAAACCAAAGAGAAAACTAACCTAAACTAATTAATATATCTAAACAAATAAAACAAACTAAACTAACTAAAACTAATAAAACAAACTAACTAAAACTAAATATAAACTACTCTAACTATTCTATATACGATCTATTAATTACTATTACACTAACTCTAACAATTAAATATCTAATTACTAATTGAATTACAACTTATTCACAAATATACAATATCTACAAGTTGCAGATTTGAATAAAACCTATAAAACTCATTTGCTTTCTGCCCTAAGACAGTGAGATATGTTTTTGTTGATTTTATGTTTGATTTTATGAAAAAGAATTAAAACTTACTGAAATTAAACAATCTAATATACTAATTCTACCTATAAATCTAACTAAACTAATATCTAAATTAAACTACTAATAAACATACTAAACAAATGACAAACTGACCTAGAAACGCTCCTAATTTGCCCTGTGTGTGATGACTTCGAAGCTGGTCAGAGGAAGGAAACTCGCACCGGTTATTCGATAAGATTCTCGTAAACGATAAGCTGCACTGCTCTTTGAATTGTTAACAGGACAAACAAGACATAAAAAATCATAACAATTATATGATTTATAAATCTCTGCAATAAGGGAAAACTGTTATGCAAAAACTTATATTTAATAATTCAACTCATGAAGAAGAGAAATTTGTCATTCACAAACTGAACTAAGCAATTTCTATGTTTTTTAAATACTTGGAAGAAATCAGTTATGGATTACAATGATTGAATTATATCATTTGCACATAATTAAGATAGCTAAAGCAGTCATTAACCAGATACAAATTGATATACACAACATGAAACAAAATATTAAAATAATGATAAGCTAAAGCTGTAGAAAAACACCAAATTCTTCTTCAGTCTGTATTAAAACTCCATATCCTTGTTCTCCCACGAATGAGGATGAACATTATTACAAAAATAATAAGTATTTATAAGTCTCTCCACAGGGTAAAACCTCCCTGTGCATAATATCAAACTGTTTTACATAATCTAGGAGATATTGACGCGTGTCCGCCTACCCTCACGGTCCGACCCGCTCTCACTAGGACCTTCTTCTTCTCTGGCCCAAAGAGCTATAGAACTCTTCCAACTCTCAGGAGTCCTCTACCCACAGTTATATCTTCTTCGATCTCCCCTTCGCTTCTCGGGAAATCGGGTTTCGCAATATCACGAAACTCGTTTTACAATTTCATGCAAATCGAAGTTCCAAACTCCGAGCTCCGATAGTCAACGGTCAACGGTTCCGTATATCGGGGATTTCCCTATCGGGAAATCGGCGATTGTAATGCTGCGGTTCACTTACGCTGCAAAACACCGAACCTCGAACTCCGATGACACCTGTTCCCCACCAGCTCTTGTGGTCCCACATGGCCACGTCACCTCCTTCTCTCGTGTGATCAGGGATCGCGGGATTGCGGTTTCACCAATTGAAATCCCTTGCAATGAGAATCGTCAAATTCTGAACTCCGACCTCCCAGGATCTCGCGCCACGTGCCTCTACAACGATCGATGGGCTTCGATCAAATCGGGGAATCGCTACTCACGATTTTAACGGGTCTACGCCTCACCTCGTCAAACGACGAATGTCGAACCCCAATGGGCTTTGACCCTTCCTGCGCCTATGGGTTAACTCCCACGCAGCTTCTCCATGATCGGACGATTGACGGGGTTTCACGATTCTCCTCCGCAAACTCTGGCCGTCTGTTCCACGCCTTAGAGACTTCTCCCGCTGTAGAACTCCGCCCTTCTCAATTCTTCGCCCAGGTCTGTTCCCACAGTAACGGTAAGGAACTATCCCTCCTAAGCTTGATCCCTCTGACTCCTTCAGAGATGTCACCACAGCCTCTCTCAACAGACTTCCAATAGTTCTCAAATTTTGTCTCTCCCAGAGACTTGGCACAAGCTTTTCTTACTCAATCTGCAACAACTCTCTAAGTGTTGAACTCTTTCAGGTCCTGTGCACTCACAACCACAGTGGTTCCTGACTTCCAGTGCTTAGACTATCTACTGAGACTTCGACTCCAACCTGCACTTCTCCTGCACAGTTTCCTCAACCCAATTCACTCCTGGGAAGATGAGAATAAAAGTTCAACTATCTAGCCTCATCCACGCACTCTATGCGGATGAATTCAATTGCACTCTATGCAGGAATCTCCTGGCTCAGACAGAGAAACAATTGAAACTCATTTTCCTCTTTCTCACAGATTCCAAATCAACTATGAAATCACATACGCAGCATATCAAAGCGAATGCATATAAGGGAACAAACATTCACAAGCACCTAAGCAACATACACAGAGAAACCAGCACCAGTCATGAAATTGAATCGAAAGCTCTTTCTATTAATTCAATCTGTACATGAGGGCTCTCCACAAGTTCTCTGCTCTGCTCTTCTCTTCTTGCTCCAGAATGAATGATAATACAATGTACAAAGGAAGGTGCCTATATTCCGTTTGCCCTCTCGAATTATGAAACTATCAAATCTACAATGAATTTCTATCTACCAGCATTAACTCTAATAAATGCCTTCCTATCTATAATACAATACAAGTGCGCTTCATTAACTCTTCTCATTAATGTTTGGCACAACATATATCAAGGTAATGTTCAATAAGAAGTTTGCTGGCTCGTCCAGTTCTCTTTCCCTGCTCCACGCGCTGGCTCGCTTGATGAGTTGTAGATGCTCCTGCATCATACTCCTCGGCTCAAAAGATTTCATGGGCTCCTGTCCATGAGCTCCTGCATAGTTTGTCCATGGTTTTGTATAACTTCTTCTGTCTCCCAGCTGGCATCCTCCACTAGGTGATTCTTCCATTTTACCAGGTATTCAAAATACTGCTTTTGCCTGGTCTTTCTGCTTACCCTTTTATCCAATATGCGCTCCATCTAAGGTTTCTATGCAACTGGCAATTTCTTCTGCCACTGGACCACTGGTTCCTCAGTTCTAGCCTCGGTTTCTCCAGCCCTGTATGGGTATAAATCCGAAATATTGAAAATCGGAGATATCCCAATGCCCTCTGGCAATTCAAGCTCATATGCATTCTCCCCGAATTTCTTCAGGACTTTGCATGGCCCAATTTTCTTCATCTTGAGCTTGTTGTATGTTCCCCTTGGGAACCTTTCCTTCCTCAGGTGTGCCAAAACCAAATCGCCAACTTCAAACTGAAGTTGTCTTTTCCGCTGATCGGCTCTGTGCTTATACTCTTGATTGGACTTCTGCAGTCGCTGCTTCACCTCACTGTGAAGTTCCTGCATCGCTTCAGCGAACTCTTCAGCGCTTGCGCTGCTAGTTTCAGCCTGCCCTGACTCCCTGAGCTCAGAAACTCCCCTTGGCTGTGTCCCATATAAAATCTGGAATGGGCTTCTTCCTGTACTCCGATTCACCGAATCGTTGTACGCGAACTCTGCCTGTGGTAATATTTGGTCCCAACTGCTGTGATGCTCCATTACTAAGCCTCTCAGTAAGTCTCCCAGACTTCTGTTGACCACCTCGGTCTGCCCATCTGTCTGCGGATGATAAGCTGAACTAAATGCCAAATT
Organism: Picea engelmannii; assembly: GCA_009831015.1. Taxonomy (NCBI): domain Eukaryota; kingdom Viridiplantae; phylum Streptophyta; class Pinopsida; order Pinales; family Pinaceae; genus Picea; species Picea engelmannii. Next base: position 887,716 of record ML780429.1, on the reverse strand, counting down.
AGTTCCCATCTTTTTCCATAGCGTCCTCCAAAAATGACCTATGAACTTTGTATCTCGATCTGATACTATGCTCCTCGACAATCCATGCAATCTAACAATCTCTTTGAAAAACAAGTTTGCGATGTGTGTCACATCGCTGGTCTTATGACATGGAATGAAATGTGCCGTCTTCGAGAACTTGTCTACCACCACAAAGATGGAATCTACTCCTCGCTGTGTCCTCAGCAATCCCAGAACAAAATCCATACTGATCGCCTCCCATGGCCTCTCAAGTATGGGCAATGACTGATATAACCCAGCATTCTGCTTTCGGCCCTTCGCATGTTGACATATCCTGCATCTGTCAACAAACCGTTTGACATCGGTGCGCATGCCTGGCCAATAATACGATTCGCTTAGCTTGGCGAATGTTTTATCATGTCCAAAGTGACCTGCCAATCCTCCGTTGTGCTTTTCCCTCACCAAATTCTCCCTCATGGAGCAATCTGGAATGCACAGTTGATTGCCTCTTAATAGAAATCCTTCCTAGATCATATATTCCAGCCACGGACTCCGATCTCTGAGAACTGGATTCTCAGCTGCTTCATAAGCTTCTCTGAAGTCTGCATCTCCAGCATACATGTTCTTCAGATTTTCAAAACCCAAGGTTTTGACTCTGAACTCCTGCAGTAGTAAACATTTCCTGCTCGAGGCATCAGCCACCTTGTTAGCAGTTCCTGAAATGTGTTTTATAACAAACGTAAAATTTTGCATGTACTCTACCCATTTTGCATGCTTCTGGTTCAACTTATCCTGTTGACTTATAAATTGCAATGCATGATTATCGTTGTACAAAACAAATTCCTTGGGTATTAAGTAATGCCTCCAATTTTTCAATGCCTGTATGATGGCATAGAACTCCTTGTTGTATGTGGAGTATTTCATCTTGGCATCATCCAGCTTCTCGTTGTAATATGCAACAGGTCGGTCATCTTGACTCAGGACCCCTCGAACAGCATACCCACTGGCATCACATTTCACTTGAAATGTTTTCTGAAAGTCAGGCAACACCAACACCGGTTTCTCTATTATCTTCCACTTCAATAGATTCAAGCTCCTCTCGGCCTCTGCTGTCCAATGGAAAACTTTATGCCGCTTCTTCACCGTGTCCATCATTGCGATGCTAATTCCACTGAAATTTCTGATAAATTTCCTGTAGAAACTAGCCAGTCCATGGAAACTCCTCACCTCAAAAACTTTCCTTGGCGATGGCCAATTCCTGATCACTTTCACCTTTTCAGGATCCATCTTCAATTCATTTGCCGAGATTACAAAACCCAAATAGATGATTTATGTCTGCATGAAGGAACACTTCTTCAAATTGATCAACAGCTTCTCCTGCTGTAGCCTTCTCATCACAATGGCCAAATGTTTCAAGTGTTCTGCCCTGGTCTTACTGAAAATCAGTATATCATCCAGGTATACAACCACGAATTTGCCAATGAATTCCCGCAGGACTTCATTCATCAGCCTCATAAATGTTCTCGACGCATTTGTAAAACCAAACGGCATGACCAACCACTCGTACAAACCTTCATTTGTCTTGAATGTTGTCTTCCATTCATCGCCCTCTCTCATCCGGATCTGGTGATATCCGCTCTTGAGATCAATATTTGAAAAATAATTTGCCCCACTTAGGCAATCCATCAAATCGTCCATTCTCGGCAGTGGAAATATATACCTGATGATGATTTTGTTTATCGCTCTGGAGTCTGTACACATTCTCCAGCCTCCATCCTTCTTCGGACTTAGCACTGTCGGAACAGCACACGGACTCAGACTTTCTGTGATCAGTCCTTTGTCCAGCAGATCCTGTACCTGCCTTTTGACCTCCTCATTCTCCTGAGGTGTCAATCTGTACGTTGCTTTATTCGACAAACTTGCTCCAGGTATGAGGTCAATATGGTGACTCACACTCCTCATCGGTGGCAACGAATGAGGTAGTTCGTCCACGATGATATCAGCGAACTCTCCCAACAGTTCCTGAATCTCCTCCGGCAAGTCGTCCACTCTTGTGCTTTTCAGGACAATCCTCGGTTTCCTCACAACAAAGAATTGTGGATCTTCATTCTTCTCCATCTCTGTGAGAAGCTCCTTCCCACTCATAAGAAGTATGGTACTGTTTACTTCCGGCTTCACTTCCTTATCTTTTATCGGAAGAAATCTATGTGTTCTCCCATTCTTCTCTAAGGTGTACGTGTTCATTCTCCCATCATGAACCACATTTCTATCATACTGCCATGGTCTACCCAGCAATATGTGGCATACATCCATGGGAATGACATCACACAAAATCTCATCATGATAATTCCCAATTTTAAATTTAACTAAGCATTGTTTAGTGACACTTACCCGGTGTCCTTTCTGTAACCACGAGACTTTATATGGACTCGGGTGCTTAGTCGTTTCCATCTCTAACTTTTCCACCATCTCGGTTGAAACGAGATTATCGGTGCTCCCACTGTCAACTATGAATTTGCATTTCCTGTCCTTGGCTATGCAAGCCGTTCTGAACAGTATGCTCCTCTTCACAGAGCTGTCCACCTCTTTCTCAGGTGTCAAAAGAATCTTATGCATCCCAAGTGACTTTCTGTTGTCTACATCTTTTGTCTCAGCATCACACCTCTGCGCCTCAGTGATGTGAGTCTCTCCTCTGTCCACCTTCCTGTCTGGACAATCCACAGCTTTATGTCCGTCTTTTCCACATGTAAAACATGTGATGATTCCTCCACAGCCTCTTCCTCTACCTCGGGTACGAGGAATAGCATTGGCGTCAGCATATCCACCACCCTGCTCTATATGCTACCTCCTTGGCTCAGCATATTGCTGCCTCTGTTGTGAGGTTCCACCTCTTTCAATCTTACCCTGTGGTCTCTGCCACTCCTCCTTGGGCTTCTGAAATTTTTCTTGGGCGACCGCTTTGCCTCTGGGCTGACTCCTGCCTCGCCCTCACTGTCCCTGCTTGCGGCTCAGCTTCTCCTCGGCTTTCAGAGCCATCTGGTACACATCCTCAACTGTTCGGATGGTAACCATGCTCAACTCATCCTGAATGTCATACCTCATACCATTCAGGTATCTTGCCACCTTTTCGTCATCACTCTCCCGATGACCAGCTCTGATGTTGAGTCTGTAAAACTCCTCGGTGTACTCCTTCACCTTCATCATTTTCTGTCTCAGGTTATGCATGCGCCTGAACAGTGTGATCTGATAATCTCTGGGGATGAACTTCGCTTTCATCTTTGCGATCATCCGATCCCAGATCTTGATTTTCTGTTTTCCTTTGCAGCGTCTATCAGCCTGCAACTCATCCCACCATAAGGCTGCATGACCTTTCAATTTTGTAACTGCATGCCTTACCTTCTTATCCTCTTCGATATCTTCGTAATCGAAGTAGGTATCGAGTGCTCGGATCCAATCCAACAACTCTTCTGCATTTAGACTTCCCTCATAGACGGGAATGTCCATTTTTGTCTTTGAGCTCATCCTAGCGATGGCTCTAATCAACCTCTCTGTCGAGGCATCTTCTGCTGTGACCTCTTATGCATCATGTCCAGCTTCCTCTTCCACCTCGGAATCACTGAACTCTCCAGCGCTGACTCCGCGCCTTTGGGTGGTCTCCATCTCTTCGATTCTCCCCCTGAGATCTCGTATCTGTCGTTCCATCTCTGGATTCCCTGCTGGCCTACCCCTTCTTCGAGTGTCCCTGTCCTCTCGATCAGGAGACTATCTCTCTCTTCTAGGTGGCATGATGAAATCCGCTTCTCTCTACTACCAGAACAAAGAGAACTCTTCTCCGGCTCTGATACCACTTGACGCGTGTCCGCCAACCCTCACGGTCTGACCTGCTCTCACCAGGACCTTCTTCTTCTCTAGCCCGAAGAGCTATAGAACTTTTCCAACTCCTCTCGGGAGTCCTCTACCCACAGTTATCTCTTCTTCTATCTCCCCTTCGCTTCTCGGGAAATCGGGTTTCTCGATATCGTGAAACTCGTTTTACAATTTCATGCAAATCGAAGTTCTGAACCCCGAGCTTCGATAGTCAACGGTCAACGGTTCTGTATATCGGGCATTTCCCTATCGAGAAATCGGTGATTGTAATGTTGTGGTTCACTTACGCTGCAAAATGTCGAACCCTGAACTCCGATGACACCTGTTCCCCACGAGCTCTTGTGGTCCCACACGACCACGTCACCTCCTTCTCTCGTGCGATCGGGGATCGCGGGATCGCAATTTCACCAATTGAAATCCCTTGCAACGAGAATCGTCGAATGCCAAACTCCGACCTCCCGGGATCTCGCACCACGTGCCTTTGCAGCGATCGACGGGCTTCGATCAAATCAGAGAATCGCTACTCACGATTTTAATGGGTCTACGCCTCACCTCGTCAAACGCCGAATGTCGAACCCCGATGGGCTTTGAACCTTCCTGCGCCTATAGGTTAACTCTCGCGCAGCTTCTCCACGATTGGACAATCGATGGGGTTTCACGATTCTCCTCCACAAACTCTCTCCGTCTGTTCCACGCCTTAGAGACTTCTCCCGTTGTAGAACTCCGCCCTGCTCAATTCTTCGCCCAGGTATATTCCCATAGTAATGGTAAGGAACTATCCCTCCTGAGCTTGATCCCTCTAACTCCTTCAGACATGTCACCACAGCCTCTCTTAACAAACTTCCAACAGTTCTCAAATTTTGTCTCTCCCAGAGACTTGGCACAAGATTTTCTTACTCAATCTACAACAACTCTCTAAGTGTTGAACGCTTTCAAGTCCTGTGCACTCACAGCCACAGTGGTTCCTGACTTCCAGTGCTCCGACTATCTACTAAGACTTCGAATCCAACCCGCACTTCTCCTGCATAGTTTCCTCAACCCAATTCACTCCTGGGAAGATGAGAATAAAAGTTCAACTGTCTAGCCTCATCCACACACTCTATGTGGATGAATTCAACTGCACTCTATGCAAGAATCTCCTGGCTCAGACAGAGAAACAATTGAAACTCATTTTCCTCTTTCTCACAGATTCCAAATCAACTATGAAATCACATACGCAGCATATCAAAGCGAATGCATATAAGGGAACAAACATTCACAAGCACCTAAGCAACATACACAGAGAAACCAACACCAGTCATGAAATTGAATCAAAAGCTCTTTCTATTAATTCAATCTGTACATGAGGGCTCTCCACAAGTTCTCTGATCTTCTCTTCTCTTCTTGCTTCAGAATGAATGATAATACAATGTACAAAGGAGGGTGCCTATATTCCGTTTTCCCTCTCGAATTCTGAAACTATCAAATCTACAATGAATTTCTATCTACCAGCATTAACTCTAATAAATGCCTTCCTCTCTATAATACAATACAAGTGCGCTTCATTAACTCTTCTCATTAATGTTTGGCGCAACATATATCAAGGTAATGTTCAAGAAGAATTTTGTTGGCTCGTCCAGCTGTCTTTCCCTGCTCCACGCGCTGGCTCGCTTGATGAGTTCTAGATGCTCCTGCATCAGATATCCCAAAATCAACTAAACTAGGAAAATAAAATGACATCAGAATATTTCAAATATCCCCTAACTGCTCATCAAATCCACTGCAATTTTGAATTTATCTGCAACAGACCAAAAATATCAAGTTAGAAAGATATTTCATTAACAAAACAATAAAAATCTAATCCTGTAGACTTAGCTACATAATCATTTGATTCTGTAGCTAGTCTAAAATAGCATACAGGACCAGAATCGAAATTAAATCAAATCTTTTAAATTAATCAAAACCAATTTTCTTTCGATGATCATTTAAAACGAATCACTAATGATTCAAATGATTTTATCTTTCAATATAAAATATAATCAAAAGTGATTTAATCGAAACAGGGGT
>ML780429.1:818502-835163 GCA_009831015.1 Picea engelmannii | reverse complement strand
TTCTTCTCACCACACTTATGTCCCTTACTGTACTTGCTGTCACAATTAAAGCATAAACCTTTTTCTTTTCTTTCCTCCAATTGTTGAGGTGTCAACCTTGTCGGTTGAGGTGTTTTAGGAGAAGGAGCATTGTTCTCTCTATATATGTTAGGATAGGTCCTTCTAGTAGCCATAGCCATATTTTTACTTTCAACATTTCTTGCCACCTTAAATGCATTCTCCAATGATTTTGGTTCCCAAAGGCGAACCTCATGTTGAATTTTATCCTTTAAAGTTCCTATGAATACATCAATCAAGTGCTCATCTGGAATATCAGTTACCTTTATATTCAATCTTTGGAAGTTCTCAATGTGCTCGGTAACTGAACCCTTTCACTTGAGATTTATCAATTGGCTAAAGAAGGTATTGCTCCTTGTATCCTCATAATGTTCTATCATTTCTTCCGTGAAAATTTTCCAAGTGACGAGTGATTTGCGAGAACAAAGCCATCGATACCAAACAAATTGATTAGGTTCTAAATATAAAGAATCAATTCATACCTTTTGTGTATGTGGCACATTATGGAGATCAAAGAATTGCTCCATCTGAAGTATCCATGTGATTGGGTCCTTGCCTTCAATCTTCCTCATATCAATCTTAGGAACATGGTTGGTCTTCAAACCAAAGTTGGAGTTTCTCCGTTCTTGATTCACCTTCCTTGTGTCCTCATCTTGAATTTCATGGGATGCATTTTCACTTTCTGGTGTCTTCTCTATTACAAAATTTTTCAATACTTCCATGATCTCCCCTTTTAAGCCATCCATCTTAGTATCCAACTTAGCTTCTATTGAATCCATCAACTTAGCTTCCATTGAATCCATCTTAGTATCCAACTTAGCTTCCATTGAATCCATCTTAGTATCCAACTTAACTTCCATTGAATCCATCTTCTTTTGTAGTTCATTTGTGTCCCTACGCATTTCTTCACCTTCATCAAGAGTCCAATTAGGATTTTTTGGAGGCTTATTTGGTGTAGAAGGTCCCTTTTTTGGTGTCATGTTGGCCAAGTATCACTTTTGAATCTTTATTTTGAGGTGGTTCTACTAGACAATATTTATTTTGTTCTATCTCCCAAGTTTCGGCCTTTCTGGGTATGAAATTTTATTTTAAGTAGTTCTCTGATATTGCTTCTCTGCAATGCCACATGTCTTATCAAAATTGTATTTTCCAAGTGGAATTTATGATAACTTCCTCACAACTTGCCGATTTTTGGCCTTTCCAGTAGATCTCACTTATATAGAATGCCCCACACAAAAAAATTGAAATCAATTTCTGAAACACACACCCAAAATACTACAGAATGTCCACAATCCAATGAAACTAGTCCCACTCAATTTGGATACTCTAGCAAGAAGTTAGGATTGTTTTACCTGGAACACCTTCTTGAGACTAGTCAATAGGACTAGTCAGATACCCTATCTTACACAAGGTGTATCTACAAATTTATGATGACCCAGAAGCTGAAATTTTTACCATAGATACTTTACTAATTTATGTAAATGGAATCTAGAGTCCATGGTTTGAAACGTTACATAAAAGTTTTTATAGTGAAAATTCCGCAATGACTCATTTCAGGGTGATTCCAGAACCCTATCTTGTATAGGATGTATCTCCAAACGTATAAGGCCTCAAGATCTGAATTGTGAACCCAACGTACCTTGATCCATCTACTAAATATCATCCAAGTTGTTCCTTCTGAAACATTGTAGAAAAAAAGTTATAGCGAACATTCCACGGTGTCTCAGATGTAGCAGTGAAACCCCAAGACCTTGAGCTCTGATACTATATGTTAAGAACCAAACATCAATATAGCATAGAAAAAAATCAGGAAAAGTACTCAACGGATTGAAAAAGAGATAATTTCAGATAATAAGCCTCTTTGAGGGGGAAACCTCCTTTTACCCCACTTAAATGTTCAAGTACAAGATGATTCAAAATGAAAATGTCTCCTTGGTATATATAGGAGACTAGGAGGTATAATTACAACTAATGGCCTAAAGCCGACATAAATAAAATAACATTACTAATATAATATGCCCCAATTAAGGGGTAATGTGCCAATATTATGGCTTAACACTTTAACACATAGATCCACAGTGTATTTTTGGTGGCTATGTTCAAATTTGAGTCATATTGGCATGGATCCATAGTGTATGTTTGGTGTCCATGACCTGTCTTACTTGACATGGATCTTCACATGTCGCCATTTATGCTCTGAGTCATTTGTATTATGAGTATGGGAATTCCTACCTCAGTGATGATATATTATTGTACAATATTTCCTTGTTTGTTGGCAAGTTTCTGATCAGCTGTTCCATGTTCCCTACACACACTTGACAAAGTATTTCAAGTATCACTTTGTTCTGACTTCATACTTTGGGGGGCTCTTTGTTACACATTATTTTCATCATTCATATGACCATTAATGATGTAAACCTATATGTTTCCTTCAGAGGGGTCAGTGTCCCGAGTTCCTGAAGAAAGAAGGGAGAAGAATGTTTCCTGAGAAGAGAAGTTGCATTCTCCTTTGTAAAAACCCTATTAAAGAGGATGTTTGCAGTTTTCTATATAGGCAGTGTCTGAAAATGTCTGACTTTTGCAGGCTGCACCATAGCTAGGTTGCAAAGTGTTCATAGGTTGCTATATAGGCAGGGTGTGAAAATTCTCATACGTGGGAAAAACAAGCATCTTCTCGATGCTTCTAGAAGGAGAAACTTCCATGATGAGGTGGCATCTGAATGGTTTGGATATTACTTGTTTTCATGATTTAGTGGGATCATCCTAACATCCTCACCTTATCCTATTCAAATTATAAAAGGAGAGGAGCTCTCATGGAAAAAGTTAACTTTTGATTTTGAAGCTTGGATTGGATTGAGCTTTGGATATTGTTAGCTTGGCTAGATGAGCCATTTTGTCAAGATAGATCGTGAATATTATCAGATCTATGCTCTCAGATTTCTTGGAGTGGAAGTGTGTGGGGAATGAAGGACATTTGGAAGGGACCTTACAACATCAAGGCCATGTTTGTAATCTCTCTTTCAAATTTAATATGATATAGTAATATGATTCTTTCCTATAAACCTTGTTTTGTTTTATTGTATGATTCCTTGATCACATACATAGGTTTATATTGAGTTTATGCTATTACTATCACTTTGGTTGGTTGTGTTCTTTTTTAGGATCATCATTGTATGAGTGTTGGAATGGAGATAGGATGGTCATAGCAAGAGGAAGCGATGTTTAAATGGTATGTCACCTATCCCTCTTTAGTTAGTAAATTCAATATTTAAAACTTAAGGAAAGCGTTCTGTTCTGGTGTGTTTTGTTCTAGATCTAGGTGGATCTAGGGAGATCAGTTAGTGTTTGAACCTACCGATTTATCCAATAATAAACAACAATCATATTACAACAGAATCATTATAACATGTGATATATGTCTTGTGGAAGTTGGGGTTGTTTAGTAATACGAAAATTAGTCTTAAACAAGACATTTTGGTATTTTTTCTATAATCTTTTATCAGTGAAGGTTAAGAACGTGAAATTTTTAGGAATTTAATAAATGATATTAAAGTACTATATGTCATAAGTTCATACTTATAGGGGTTCAAAATTCAAATATATACTAGGAAAATCCTCAACCATCTAGTCATACTGCAAATCAAGGGTTTAGTTATGTAACATATAATTAACATAACATTTTATTGGAAGATTTATACTTGGTGACTCAAAATTTTCAATAAACATGAAAAAGAGAGACATTATTATATTTCACATGGAAAATGGTTCTACGATAAATAAAATGTTGGAACATAAAGTTATGATGGTTCATCACACTTATGGTAGAATCAATCTGTTGGGTGATAGACCTACATCTAGAAACAATCGGTTAGGGGATTAACCAGATCCCTACATCAGTCGGTCGAGTAGTCAACAAGCCTATCGGTTAGACTGTCAGCCAACAATCGAAGACAGTCAATTGGTGGACCAACTAGCTGAGAAATCGACTACGAGTTGGATGCATGGATGGTTGTGTCGAGCATCCTTGTCCAAATGACTAAATAGTGCATATTTGATGGAGTCAATTCTAAACACTAACGGTTATATGTGGACAATATATTATCAATTCCAAGGAAGTTGGTTAGATCTTGAATATATAAATAGTAGATCGGATGGGTCATTATCATTATCTTTGTTGTTTTCTATAAGATTTCCAACATGCATTGTGATGTTTTGATCATAATGCATTGTGCTTAAGTTATGTAATGATGTCTTTAGAAACCACCTTTTATATTTGAAACTTATTCCTATTAGATTATATATAGTTATGTTTATTTGTTTTGCATCAAGTTACACCCAATCCACAACACATTATTAGAGAGAATGGTTGTGACCTTTCGTGTTGTTTGGAAATCGTGTTGACTTTGATATGTTGTGTGATTGACTCCGAGCTAGTGATTTGTAGACTGTCACTTTTGTAAACATATCTGATCTGTCAAGATATCAAATATTTCTTCAAAGAACAATATTGTAATTTTGAATGGATCAAATTATGCAGAATGGGCAGTAGACATGGAAGCCCTATTGAAGAGTATTTAAGGATTGTGCAGTATATGAAGGCTTTCATTTCATACTCAATAGATGGTCAAGAAAAGTTTGTTGTTGATGGAAATAAGGATGAGGTTATAGGTATCATCATGATATATATCTCATGGGAGATTTGTTTTCACATCAATGGAATCAACCTCCCTCATCAAGTATGGAGTATCTTGAACTCATTGTTCAATAGATTCGATGAAATCCACATCATGCAATTAGATAAAGAGATGATCTCTCTCTATCCTCGTTCTTTTGACAAAATAGAGGAATATTTGGTGCATGTGAAGGAATTATTGTTGAAATTGGGACAACGTGGAATGAATTATTAGAATAAATATAAACAAAGCATCAAGTTGGTATTTACTATTGATGAATTTAATAACACCATCCGATGTGTTCATTTCAAATTTCTGCACCAACTGGAAAGCACACAAGGAAGATTGTGAGGATTACAAGTTTGAAGCTTTTTGTGGCTTGTTGATCATTGATCAACACATATTTCTTGATGAATGAAATATTAATGATAAACATCAATCTCACTTTATCAAGGGAAAAGGAAAGTTGAATCACAAGGGAAGAGGATGGTTTGATACCCTTATATAGAGACCTGGATTCCTCGACAATAAACCTAAAGGGAATATAGATGCATTGCCTCAGATTCAAATGAACAAGACATGTTAGTATAGTGGAAAGAAGATACATATGGAGAAGGTATACTATAACAAGAAATATGACCTAGAGGAGAAGGTTAAACGCCTTAAAGGATACATCTTAGTTGTTCATCAACCCATTGATAATTTGACCTTCCAAGTCGATACTTCTCAAGCCTTGTTGTCTCAAGAACGAATGGATAGTCAACTCTAGGTGCACTCATCATATGGATAAGTAATATTCCTTTTTTAGGTCATTATATGAAGTTGTAGAGGAAAATTTATATTGTTGATGATTTCATTATCAATATCATTAGTTAGGGTGATGTTTCTTGTTGACATGGGATAATTGTCGATGTATATCACATATCAAACCCCAGTGTCAATATTTTTTTGTTTCTTAGTTAAGACATGTTGTTGTTATCAGTAGCATCAGATGGGTAATTCCACATTGGTTTGTGTGTAACATGTGGAATTTGTTAGAATCCTAGTGTGAGTTTACTTTAGTTAAAAGGAATTAATTAAAGTAAAATTAGTTTTACTAGTGAGTTGAGTTATTTAAGGAAAGTGATAAAAGTAATTAGCATGTAATCTAAGCATGTAAACCTTAAGTGGGTGTGAGAAGCAATCTCATTCATAGATCACTTTGGGTATTAGATTGTAACTCATGATTATAAAAACATGACTAGGGAGAAGGAGGAAGACACTTGTATGAGATACACTTGTGAGAGAATTTGAGAGGAAGTCACTTTAGTGAGAGGCCAAGGTTTAGGATAGATAAGAAGGACTTTTTATAGTGTGAGGAGTGTATAAAGAAAGAATGACTTTCGCTTACATGAGAGTGAGGAGATATCACTGGTTGGGAGAAGCAATTTCATCCATGTGTTGATGCAGAGAGGGTTGGATCACAAACGACTATGATTCAATATCTTGGATAGGTGGAGAAGGACTTCCATATATAGATCATATAAGTTAAGGATGAGAGATACAAGGAACAACCACATATGGGTTTTATAGGATAGAATCCATAGGAAAGTGTAGCACCATGTGGAAGTTTCCATACAAGTTTTAAGTATATGTATGTGGGTCACGATGGAGATAGTTGCATATATACGTGAGTCCAAATTAGGTGAATCACATACACCTAGAAAAATATGTTGTACATGGGTCATACGAAAGAGACTACCTTGTTAGGTTTCTTTCTAGCTGCATTTCTCTTAGTGGGCCATTTTCCTTGTTACAGGAGCCTTGATTTCACCTTTAAAAAAAACATCTTAGGACCGGTTTTCCTTCCGGTATTTTTCCACGGGTAGGTTACCAAAACATATTTGTGTCTATGTGTGATATTTTTGGTTTCCTAGTTTATGCTTCAACCAGATGTTTAGTTGATTACTCAGTTGTGATTTTAGTAGATCAAGCGATTTTATTTTGAGCTAATTGTTGGTTTCTAGATAGGGGAATCTCAAAATGATATCAGAGGATACTAAGGGTTGTTAGAGAATAATCAACATGGTATCATATCCTAGTCTATGAAGGGAGGAAATAAAGAGCATAGATCTCATGGAAACTATAGAACTAATGCAAAACAGGGGCTTTTGTAGGTGTACAAAGGTGTACATGGGTCACAGTGGTGACAATCACATATATTTGTGGGTCACAGATGGGATATTCACGTACATATGTGGGTTTCAGTTTTGACAGTCACGTACAAGGATGTACATGGAAATAAAGGGGCAGTTTCAATAGGGGGTTAGCATATTAAATATTGGAAATGGAAACTGGATTGTGATTCGAGGATAGGTTGGATGGGGTTTCCAACTATAGTCCTTTGATGGAGAGAATCATGTTGGTTTTTATGAGAAACAAGATCTAGGAATTCATTAATACCTTGATAACTCCATAAATAGATGTGACAGATATGGTCATCCATAATCAAAGGGATGTGAAATATATATGCATCATTTTAGATGGAGTGAAGGACAAATTGATCGGGTTTATTAAGGAAGAAAACATACTAGGAAACATGGGAGGATCTGAAGAGATTATTTCAGAGTAAGAATGAGAATCACATAATGGTGTTGAGAGAGAAGTGCAAGGGCACAAATAGGATAGGATCATATATGGTGAAAAGTTATCTCACCTAGATCTGTTAAGTTCTAGACTTACTAGTTGTAGTTGGGGAGATAGTTGATGATTCAAATTTGGTGAGGATGACACTCAAGGGCTTCATGAAGGAGTGGACATCATTCATCAAAGGGATTGTGGCATGAGAAAATCTTATAGGTTGGTCAAGTTTGTGGGATGACATAATTTAGGAGGAAATTTTAGATGAATATCTAAATGGAGGTCAGCACAAGAATGATGAAGAGAACATTTATCTTTCCAGTTAGGAGAGGAAGGGAAATTTTAGGAAGATTTCTAGTGGAGAGTCTACATATCAAATCAAAAGTAAGAAGGAGATGAGCAAATTCAATTACTTTACATGTCACAAATTTGGAAATTATGTGGGTCAATATTGGAAAATGAAGAAGGGGGTGAATGAAACATAGCAAGAGGTAGTTGTGATGACAAAGACTCAAATGGATGATTTTTGTGAGAAGTTTGAACATATAGAGTTCTTACTTGTTTCACTAACTTCCTTGGGTACCATATTAGTTGGTGAATGGTTGATATATAGTTGAGTTACATGTCATATGATAGGAGAAGGAGATGTTTTCAAGAGATTCACAGAGTTTGACTTAGAGATGCATGTGGAACTTGGTATGGGTACCAAGCATGTAGTGAAGGAATATGGAATATTGTTGTTCCAGTTGGATTGAGGAGGCACATTGAGGGTGATGAATGTGTTATGAGTGATAGAACGCAAGAGGAGTGTGATATTAGTTTCAGTGATTGATAAGAAGGGATTTGACGTAGTGTTTGTTGGTCACTATAATTGCTTAATTAACTCAAACAATCAAGTGCTACATAAATTGTCAACCCGGGGAAGTCTGTTTATTTCAAAGATAACCACGCACTATATATGCTCAATTCCAAAAGCAACTTAGAGTTGTAGTAAAGGAAACTATATTAATCACACTTGCCTTGAATGCTTTGAAGTTCTGACTTGAATTACAAGAAAGCAACCTACCTATTGAAGATCTTTAAAGATTAATCTAAAGAATCCCAGATTACATTAAAATAACAACTGCAACAGGAAAGAACAACTATTCTGTAACCAGAGAACAGGACCCTTACTCCCAAGCAGGAACTTCAGCACCTTGTTTCTGATTAACACACTTTCATGAAAATAGTAGTGCGTAGAAGGCTAACTCTATCTAGCAGAGAACAAGACCCTCTAATTCCTTCCTTTCTAAGCAGGAACCCTTAGCCCAGTCTCTGATCAGCACACTTGTGAAAAATAAATGGAAGCTTACTAATTCTATAGAGAACAGGACCTTCTAATCCCTTCCATTAAGCAGGGACCCTTAACCCAGTCTCTGACTAGCACACTTGCAAAAACAATTGAAATCTATAGAGAACAGGACCTTCTAATCCCTTCCTTTCTAAGAAGGAACCCTTAACCCAGTCTCTGATTAGCACACTTGCAGAAACAATTGAAATCTACAGAGAACAGGACCTTCTAATCCCTTCCTTTCTAAGAAGGAACCCTTAACCCAGTCTCTGATTAGCAAACCTCATAAAATCATCACACAAGATTACTAATGAAACTGATTATGAACTTCGTGTAAATAATGTAACATTCAATAAACTAAAGTTCTTAACAAGACAGAGTTCAGTAGTGTTTCAGCAAAGCAGAATTCATTAAAAGTAGTGTTTCAGCGAGACAGAAGTTAATCAAGGCATAAACAGAAATTACACTAACACACTATAAAACTAACCGGTGAATATTGTGAAGAAGGTGGGCCCTCCCTTCTCACAAGATTCCCCTGAGACGAAAAGGCTAGAGAAGGATGCTCAAAACAGTCTTTTATTCATCTATCAATGGATCAAATTACAATCTGAAGGAAAATGAAGCATGTCCCTCTCTCTGAAGCTTTCTTAATACATAAAACTTGAGATCCCTTCGAATGATGATTTTCTCTTATTTAAAGAGGGAACCCCTTCGATACAATTAATCAAAAATTACAATGTATATCTGGGTCCTATTCTTAGTCAGATCAACTTTCTAAACCAGAATAGGATGTCCTAGTCTCACGCAACAGAATATTATTACAAGTGTTGAATGAGGTGTTGCTGTTATGGCTGGAGTAACAGTTCCTTCTCATTGCTGCTGATGTTGTTTCAGCCATGGGATTTGTGCTCTTGATTGTTTCATCATTCCCATGTAGGAGCGATGGTTGGTGCTTGGCTCACATGCGACTGTTGTAGAGTTGTTATTGACCGCTGACTGTGTAATGGCTTCCTTTGTGTTTCAACATCGTCAGTCCTGGGTTGTGTAACGACCTCCTCTGTGTTTCAGTATCTGCAGCTCTGGACTGTGTAACAGCTCTATGTTTCAGCATCTGCGACCCTGGACTTTGTAACAACTCTGTGTTTCAGCATTTGCGACCYTGGACCATGTAACAACTCTGTGTTTTAGCATCTACGACCCTGGACTGTGTAATAGCTCTGTGTTTCAGCAACAGGCCTCAAATGCTAATCTGCAGTTTCAACTGTTTCAGGACTTATACATTTCTAATCAATGGTTAAGTACGAGAGTGATGTAAAATATTATGCAAAACAGATTAAACGTATAGTAATGAGAAGGGACGTTGTATACCTTTGGAATGATCAGATAAAGTGATAGTATGAGTTTAAATGTGGGTGATCAAGAGTGTAATAGCGGAAAAAAGTATAGGCAAAAAGGTACATTGTGTGGTCCTAACATCCGCCCCAACTCAAGGTGTTACGTGTCCTCAGGAAACTTCACTCTGAATCAGAGTCTAGATACTGACTCTGAGTGTGTAAGTTACTCAAGCAGTAACTATGGGAGGTATTGTCCGTTGGCACTCTGAACCCTTGGACCTGCTGTAATCTTTGCCATGCTATTGTTTCTGTCTTTTTAGGCAGCTTATAATTGATTTGATACCTTTCTATTGGCAACCAGAGGATAGGAAAATAAAACCGGTACCCTATCCAGTTTTTAGCACATTGCTGAACACACTGGATGTAGTTAGGTACCCTGGAAATTGCTACCTCAAGGTTGGTAGGAATAAAAGGGTTGTGTTCTTGTCTCTTCTCAGTGGATTGCTGCCAAAACAGGTTATTTGCCTGGAGGGTAGGAATCTCTATGGATCTGATGATGTGCTGACAATCCTGGAGTACTGCTGATTGTAGCTGTTGAACATGTTCAGTCACCTCTGGTTGTTTTAGGAACTCATAATATTCTATGACAAAGGTGGCTGCCTTCTGTGGTTCTGGTCTTATCCAGAGGAGACAATTATCTTCATTGTGCTTGGCAGCCAAAAAGTCATCTTGCCACAAAATCTGATTGTGGAGAAAGGAGGTAAATGCTCGAATTTGGATGTCCCCAACAAGGGGATTAAGGTTCAATAGCATGTTCTCGGGAATGGCCTCGTTATGAAAGTATGCCTCACAGAGGAGGTGTTGCTCCCTAGTAGAGGCTACTGCAAAAGTTTTGACAAAATCTGCTGGGTGTAGTACTGCATGGGGTTTACCTTCTGTAATTGATTTGATCTATAACCATGTGAGTCGCTCCATAAGGAATAAGGAGTAGTTGCAAGATGGATTTCTTGTGGCCAATAGATTTTGTACCAAATCAAATACCAGGGCCAATCTGCCTTTCAATTCTTTGTTATGCTTCTTAAGGTCACGAGCTTCCTGGCGTGTCTGTTCTAACGCTTCCCAATTTGAGTAAGTATGATTTATCCAGATTTTTCTGTGCGCTTGTAGGCTTTTGGCCTGTGTTTCAACATACTCTTTCTTCCATTTTTGTATTGCTGCCTGCTCATCCCATAGCTGAGTCTGTGTTTCAGCGTTGCAAGTAGTGGGATGAGGTAAGGTCTGAGTAGATTGTTCCATAAAAGTGGAGAGATTGATCTAGCTGGGAGGTGTAAATTCCTCCATAGGCATTGTCTGTACAGCCTTGTTGACAAAGGTAGGGGCTTCTTTTGTTGCAATGCAGGGCTCAGTCTTGAGCTTGGGAGGACCTGTTGGTTCTTGTGTTTCAGCAGGTTCTTCCTTGACTACAAAAGGTGAAGGAGTAGGGGGTGCTCCTGTCACTGGGACTTGAATTACCTTATATCCTGCTTGATAGTAAATATCCCCACATTGGCAACACATATATTCTTTACACAGGCTCTCTGTAGTCCCTTCTGACAAGGTTGCTGTACGAGCCAAGGTGTACAAATTTAGTTCCTTCTCATATGCTTCCTTTTCCCTGGCTAATTATCCCTTATATGCTTCTAGTTTAGAATTTAAAAACTCGTTTTCCTGCAATACAGAGGCCATTGTTGGTTCTGGTTGTTGTGGAGCAGCTGCAGGAATGGTAGCTGATTCTTGTGACTCAGCTTCTCGATGTAATAAAAGTAATGTTGCAGCACCCTGGATCTCTGATTCCTATATCTCAATTTCAATATCAGCAGTTGGTTCTTGTGTTTCAGCCGTGGTTGGTTCTTGTGTGGCAGCTATGGCTGGTTCTTATGTTTCAGCTACTTTATTTCAGGAGAGTAGTGTTGCAGCACCCTGGGCCTCTGATTCCTGTATCTCAATTTCAATATCAGTAGTTGGTTCTTGTGTTTCAGCCGTAGCTAGTTCTTGTGTGGCAGTTATGGCTGGTTCTTGTGTTTTAGCCACTGAATGGGTAGCTGGTTCTTTTGTTTCAGCTACTTTATTTGAGGAGAGTAGTGTTGTAGCACCCTAGACCTCTGATTCCTGTATCTCAATTTCAATATCAACAGTTGGTTCTTGTGTTTCAGCCGTAGCTGGTTCTTGTGTAGCAGCTATAGCTGGTTCTTGTGTTTCATCCACTGAATGAGTAGTTGGTTCTTATGTTTCAGCTATGGAATGGGTAGCTGGTTTTTGTGTTTTAGCTACTTTATTTGAGACAGATGTTGTCGCAGCCCCCTGGGCATCTGGTTCTTGTGTTTCAGTGCCCTTGGGTGGAATAGGCAAAGATCCTGGGATTTGGGAGGTTGGAGGTGTACGGGGTATCATTCGAATAGGTTGGGGGTCTAGGGTAGTGGAAATTATGGGTGGCCTTGTTGAGGCCCTTGTTCTCTTTTTTCGTAAGAAGGCCGGGAAGAAGGGAATTTGTTTTCGTTTTCGTGAGGGTCTTTCCTCAATGATGGGGTAGGGGGAATTATCTGGCTCAGAGTCATCAGTGAGAATATGAAGCACGGGAGTGGATGATTTAGGTAAGGTATGAGGTGCGCTTGGTATGGTAGGGGAATTGATTGAACTGATTGGTTCTGTGGGCGGGCTATTGGGTACTTCTGGGGAGTCTGGGGGGTTTTGCGGTTGTTGCTTCTGGGGATTTTCGAGAATTCCAGCAGCTCTTTCGGGGTTTATAGGTGGGTTGTTTAGTGGGGGTTTTGTTGAGAAAAACCCCTTTGGATGAGAATTTGGACAAGGCGGTGATGGGTGAGTGAGATGGTGGGATCTTTAGCCTTTCTGCAGTAGTGTGCCATGTTTTTCAGACAACCCAGCAAATAATAAGGAATATTCACTCATCTATTGTGTCGTAAATAAGATAACATAAGAAAGTCGTGCTAATAAACTACCTGGTATCGGCCCTCACAGGTTAGGTAATGTTTGATGAATCTTGCAACTTCCGGCCATGGGGGTGGCAATGAGCTTATTTGAACACCCCTGCCTTTAAGTTCAATTCGTTCTTCTGGCAAGAAGAAGTTCTGCTGAGCATTCCGAATGATATGTTTACGACTGAACATGCGACTGCCATCGGTAGGGAGGCTTGAGACCTGTGCTATATCATCTTCTGTTATTGAAATTCGGACCCCTTGGACGACAGAATGGTCTTCCTAAAGGTTTTGGGCGAATTGCAGGACCCGTTGTTCATTATACCACTGGAGTCTCTGAAAGTAACTAAGCCATCCTGCCTGCTGAAAGATTTGATAAGCTACTGGATAATGTTCTAACAACGTTGTGGTGGCAGGCTCATTTCGTATGACAGAACCTCCCATAGCTACCATCTCGGTAGGATACAGCGTCAAAGAGTTTGAGTATCAACTTCTGCGCAGAGTGAGTTTTTTGAGCGACGTTATGCAAAATGGCGGTCAAATGCGCGAAAGGGTGGTGAAATAGGGATGGCGGTGGTGAATTTGTGCGAAATGATGGTATAGAAGGTTTGATGTGTCCTCCCCTCCCGTCAAGTGCGGCTAATAAATGATTGCACTCGAGTGGTCATAATGATTTAGAATCTTTCTCATTAACTATAGCCTAACTGAATTACATAAAATTTACATACCTCGCCTTACCTTTTGATTCGTTCTGCAAACAAAATATCATGCCTGTCCGTGGTAGTCGTGCAGTGGTCGTGGCAGAGAATTTTGATCTAATAGATGAATTGTGTCGAGGGTTTGTTGACTGGAAGGACGAACTTATAGTATGAGAGCGTAGAAGCTTGCTGACAGATGATGTTGAAAAATTGGTGTTTCAGCAACGAAACAATTGTTGGACGGTGTTGTTTCGGTGTGAAGAACTGCTGAACAATGGTGTTTTAGCAACAAGAAAAACGGGGCAAAACAATTGCTGGACGGTGTTGTTTCGTCGATGAAGAAAGTGAGGAATTGACAGACTGTAGTGTTTCGGCAGTAGGAAGAAAAAAAAGTGTTGAACAGTGGTGTTTCAACATCGGGAAAAATGATGAAAAGTTGTTGGCAATGGTGTTTCAGCAACGGAAAAGAAAAAGTGAAACAATTGCTGGACGGTGTTGTTTCGTCGATGAAGAATGGTGAGGAAATGGAG
Source organism: Picea engelmannii (assembly GCA_009831015.1). Classification (NCBI taxonomy): domain Eukaryota; kingdom Viridiplantae; phylum Streptophyta; class Pinopsida; order Pinales; family Pinaceae; genus Picea; species Picea engelmannii. Next base: position 820,950 of record ML780429.1, on the reverse strand, counting down.
GATTGTGGTGTTTTGGTAGTAGGAAGAACAAAAAGTGTTGAACAATGGTGTTTCAGCATCGGGAAAAATGATGAAAGGTTGCTGGCAATAGTGTTTCAGCAACGGAAAAGAAAAGGCGAAACAATTGTTGGACGGTGTTGTTTCGTTGATGAAGAATGGTGAGGAAATGGAAGAATGTGGTGTTTTGGCAGTAGGAAGAACAAAAAGTGTTGAACAGTGGTGTTTCAGCATCGGGAAAAATGATGAAAGGTTGCTGGCAATAATGTTTTAGCAACGGAAAAGAAAAGGAAAAACAATTGCTGGACGATGTTGTTTCGTCGATGAAGAATGGTGAGGAAATGGGGAAAAGTCAGTGATGGAGGGATTAGGTGTGGGGTTGGTGGTAATGGTGTTTCAGTAATGAAAGAAAGGGAGCGAATTGCTGACAGTGGTGTTTCAGTATCGGAGGAAAGTCAAGAGTGTTGAACAGTGGTGTTTCAGCATCGGAGGAAAGTCAAGAGTGATGAACAGTGGTGTTTCAGCATCGGAGGAAAGTCAATAGTGTTGAACAGTGGTGTTTCAGCATCAGAGGAATCTTGTCTCCTTGGAGTAGGATCGTCCTTTCCTAGTGGCCTGTGCTTCGATCGGGAATCTGCAAAAATCGATTGTAACATGGTATTTCTTGACAGGGATTATTAGTAAATAACATATAATCTAACACTAAAGAAATTAACTTAAAATAATTAATTGCAATGAGGGGTAGAAGCCCCTTCTAAGAAGAGGTAATGGGCGTCTGCCATGCATATGGCCTTAAAATCTTCTTTGGAAATAGGGCGCTGGTACAGACGGAGCCGATGACCATTTACAAGTAGCGGAGTTTTGGAGTCATCGATTGTGAGGAGCCTTACTGTTCCATTGGGGAAAACAGTGTCTACTTTGTAAGGTCCAAGCCATCTTGTACGCAGTTTCCCTTGAAATTATTTGAACTGGGAATCATACAGTAGGGCCCAATTACCTTTTTGGAACTACTTGTTCTTGATATTTTTGTCATGCCATTTTGATCTTTGTTGTTGAATTATGGTTGTCTGTTGAATGTCATCTAATCTTTTCTCCTCCAATTCATTAAGCTGTTGCAACCTGGCTGTTTGTGCATCGGTTAAATCAAGGTTGACAGCTAATGCAGTCCTTAAGGTTTTTATCTCAAATTCCACTGGAAATACAACACTTTTTCCATAAACTAATTCATAGGGAGAGAATCCTGTAGTATTTCTCCAGGTAGTTCTGTAGACCCATAATGCTTCCGGGAGCCTGTAGGACCAATCCTTTCTATTTTCCTTCACTGTTTTTGTGAGAATGGCTTCTATTACTTTGTTTGTGCTTTCCACCTATCCATTGGCTTGGGGGTGGTATGCTGTAGTCATTCTCTGCTGAATGTGATATTTCTGAAGGGTGGCTTTGAACCCATGAGAAGTGAAAGGAGGTCCTCCATCTGTAACTAATTCTCTTGGTACTCCAAATCTAGTGAAGATGTATTTAAATAAGAAATCTATAACTGCTTCTTCGGTTGCTCTGTGGAGTGCCTTGGCTTCCACCCATTTAGTCATGTAGTCTACGCAGACCACTATATAAACTTTTTGATTGGATGGAGGGTTGATGGGTCCTATAAATTCTAAGGCCCATCTTTCAAATGGTTCAAGTACTATCTGGGGGTTTAATGGAATTTCATCTCTATGATTAGGTTGGCCTACTTTTTGGAAGCTATCACAGGCCTGGACATATTTCTTTGCATCTTTGAAGAGTGAGGGCCAATAGTACCCCATCCTGAGAATTTTATGTGTTGTTCTCTTATCAGGAAAATGCCCTCCACAAGGGCCATCATGACAAGATTTTAATAGATCATACACCTCATCTTCTCTAATACACCTTCGAATTTCTTGATCAGCTCCTGTATGGAAAAGGCACCCACTTATCCAACTATACCGAGTACTTTGATAAATGATACTTTTTTTCTCTCGGTAGGATAGGTGTGGTGGTAACTTCCCTGCAACCAAGTAGTTAGCAATGTCTGCATACCAAGGTGAGTGAGCAGAAACTACAAATAGATATTCATCAGGAAAGGAATCATCTACTAGGGTATCATCATCAGGTGTTAATCGAGAAAGGAAATCAGCNACTACATTCTCTTTTCCTGGTCTATCTACAATTGTAATATCAAATTCTTGCAATAATAGTAGCCATCTGGTGACTCTAGCATTTGTGATAGGTTTGTTCATTAATTATTTGATAGCTGAGTGATCAGTATGGACAAAAGTAGAATAACCAGTACTGTAATGTCTAAATTTATTAATTGCATAGATAACTGCTAAGAATTCCTTCTCGGTGACTGTATAATTGAGTTCAACAGGGGTCATATTCTTGCTGATGAAATATATAGCATAAGGGAGATGATTTTCTTCCTGTCCCAAAACA
>ML780429.1:791432-804000 GCA_009831015.1 Picea engelmannii | reverse complement strand
TGTTTCAAAGTTTGCTTGGAATGAAGGCTGGGACTTTTGTTTCCGAAGGTTTGGTCATTGAGCAGCAGATTCAGACTTTGATATAATCTCGTCAATGTAATTCTTTCTTCCTCCTTTTCCTTTTCCCTTGCCACCTATAGGGTTAGTGTCTTTGGGGTCTTTCATGCAATCTTTTTATCTAAAAAATCATAAGTTATTTTGAAATCTATAGCTACCTTACCTGACAACGGTGCCAAAATGTTGGTCACTATAATTGCTTAATTAACTCAAACAATCAAGTGCTACATAAATTGTCAACCCGGGGAAGTCTGTTTATTTCAAAGATAACCACGCACAATATATGCTCAATTCCAAAAGCAACTTAGAGTTGTAGTAAAGGAAACTATATTAATCACACTTGCCTTGAATGCTCTGAAGTTCTGAATTGAATTACAGGAAAGCAACCTACCTATTGCAGATCTTTAAAGATTAATCTAAAGAATCCTGGATTACATTAAAATAACAACTGCAACAGGAAAGAACAACTATTCTGTAACTAGAGAACATGACCCTTACTCCCAAGCAGGAACTTCAACACCTTGTTTCTGATTAACACACTTTCATGAAAATAGTAGTGCGTAGAAGGCTAACTCTATCTAGCAGAGAAAAGGACCCTCTAATTCCTTCCTTTCTAAGCGGGAACCCTTAGCCCAGTCTCTGATCAACACACTTGTGAAAAATAACTGGAAGCTTACTAATTCTACAGAGAACAGGACCTTCTAATCCCTTCCATTAAGCAGGGACCCTTAACCCAGTCTCTGACTAGCACACTTGCAGAAACAATTGAAATCTATAGAGAACAAGACCTTCTAATCCCTTCCTTTCTAAGCAGGAACCCTTAACCCAATCTCTGATTAGCACACTTGCATAAACAATTTAAATCTACAGAGAACAGGACCTTCTAATCCCTTCCTTTCTAAGCAGAAACCCTTAAACCAGTCTCTGATTATCAAACCTCATAAAATCATCACACAAGATTACTAATGAAACTGATTATGAACTTCGTGAAAATAATGTAACATTCAATAAACTAAAGTTCTTAACAAGACAGAGTTTAGTAGTGTTTTAGCAAAGAAGAATTCATTAAAAGTAGTGTTTCAGCGAGACAGAAGTTAATCAAGGCATAAACAGAAATTACACTAACACACTGTAAAACTAATGGGTGAATCTTGTGAAGAAGGTGGGCCCTCCCTTCTCACAAGATTCCCCTGAGACGAAAAGGCTAGAGAAGGATGCTCAAAACAATCTTTTATTCATATATCAATGGATCAAATTACAATCTGAAGGAAAATGAAGCATGTCCCTCTCTCTGAAGCTTTCTTAATACATAAAACTTGAGATCCCTTCGAATGATGATTTCCTCTTATTTAAAGAGGGAACCCCTTCGATACAATTGATCACAAATTACAATGTATATCTGGGTCCTATTCTTAGTCAGATCGACTTTCTAAACCAGAATAGGATGTCCTAGTCTTGCGCAACAGAATGCTATTACAAGTGTTGAATGAGGTGTTGTTGTTACGGCTGGAGTAATAGTTCCTTCTCGTTGTTGCTGATGTTGTTTCAGCATCGCAAATCGCGGGTTGTTTCAGCCATGAGATTTGTGCTCTTGATTGTTTCAGCATTCCCATGTAGGAGGGATGGTTGGTGCTTGGCTCACGTGTGAATGTTGTAGATTTGTTGTTGACCGCTGATTGTGTAATGTCTTCCTTTGTGTTTCAGCATCATCAGTCCTGGGCTGTGTAACGGCCTCCTCTGTGTATCAGCATCTGCTGCTCTGGACTGTGTAACAACTCTGTGTTTCAGCATCTGTGACCCTGGACTTTGTAACAACTCTGTGTTTCAGCATCTGCGACCCTGGACCATGTAACAGCTCTGTGTTTCAGCATCTGCGACCCTGGACTGTGTAACAGCTATGTGTTTCAGCAACAGGCCTCAAATGTTAATCTACATTTTGAACTATTTTAGCACTTATACATTTCTAATCAATGGTTAAGTATGAGAGTGATGTGAAATATTATGCAAAACAGATTAAACGTATAGTAATGAGAAGGGACGTTGTATACCTTTGGAATGATCAGATAAAGTGATAGTATGAGTTTAAATGTGGGTGATCAAGAGTGTAATAGTGGAAAAAAGTATAGGCAAAAAGGTACATTGTGTGGTCCTAACAATGTTCTAGGATGGAAATGCATCGATAAATCCCAAAGAATCTATATTAGACAAATAAGTTGTATTTGGATTTAGAGATATCAATGTGTATAAAATAAAGATATAGCCTATGTGAGCAATGGAAAGTAGAAGAGTGGTAAAGAACAAGGAGCAAGTAGCTTTTAATTTTTACGAAAGGGAGTAATCCTTCAGGTTCAGGTGGGAAAGAGCAGCCTTCCAAGTATGTCGAGAAGGATTCATGGTATGAGATGGCCATGTAGCATTCTCAGGAGTAGGAGACTTCTAGGAGCATGTTCAGAGGTAGTGAATCTTTGGAGATAGGTTATATCATGATGGAAGGGATAGCTTCTGTGTCAAAGGGAGTATCCCATCAGGTGGATTGGAGAGCATGCATGGTAGCATATATGGTAGTGAATATAGGTCTAACTCCTAGGTGGAGAAGTATCTTCCTCACTAAGAAGGAGTGAGGATGTTATTAGTAGAATCAAATATATACTTCCACATTGGCTTGTGTCTAGCATGTGGAATTCATCAAAATCCTAGTGTGAGTTTACTTTAATTAAAATGAATTAATTAAAGTAAAAGTATTTCTATTAGTGAGTTGAGTTATTTAAGGAAAGTGATAAAATTAATTACCATGTAATATAAGCATGTAAACCTTCAGTGGGTGTGATAAATAATCTTAGTTGTAGATCATTTTGGAGATTAGATTGTAACTCATGATTATAAAAGCAAGGATAGGGAGAAGGAGGAAGACACTTGTGTGAGATACACTTGTGAGAGACTTTTAGAGGAAGTCCCTTTGGTGAGAGACCAAGGTTGAGGATAGAAAAAAAATATTTTTTCTATTGTGAGGACTATAGAAGAAAAGAAAGATTTTTTTATTTTGTGAGGAGTGTAGAAGAAAAGAAGGAAATTTTCTTACATGAGAGTGAGGAGATCTCACTGGTTAGGTGAAGATATTTCATCCAATTATTGATGCAGAGAGTTTTGGATCAAAAATGAATGTGACTCAAGATATTTGATATATGGAGAAGGACTTCCATATAGAGATCATACAAGTCAAGGAGGAGAGAAAATGAATAACCACAGGTGGGCTTTAGACGATAGAAGCCAGAGGAAAGAATAGTGTTGTATGGAAGTGTTTGCAGGAGTTTTATGTGCATGTATGTGGGTCACAGTGGAGAAATTTGCATAGATATGCAAGTCACAAACAAAATAATCATGTACACCTCGAAAAATGTGTTGTTTAGGATACTGTATGAAAAATCATACTTGGATATGTTTGTATATAGTTGTATTTCTCTTAGTGGAAGAGATAACTTTAAGGATGGAAATTTGTAATAAAATGTAGAAACTTGGGATAATATTACTAGTCCTTAAGATGCAAAAAGTAATTTTTTTGGCAATATTGTTTTTTTAAATATTCAAATTTCTAAGGATTTTATATCATTTCTCTAAAATTTTGGCAATTTTTAAGGTAAAATAATTTAATTCTATGGAATTTGGGTGAACTATTTTTAGAAAATATGGAAACTGGTAAAAAGTTTCTTAGGAAAAACCATGGAAAATTATCCCATTGGCGAAATTTAGTCCTAAAATCATCTATGATTAGTGGTCCATTTTACCTGTTACAGGAGCCCTAATTTGACCTTAATAAAATCATATTAGAATTGCTTTTCCCTCCAATGTTTTTCTAGGGGTAGTTTAACCAAAAATATTTGTGTCTATGTGTGAGATTTTTGGTTTCCTAGTTTATGCTTCCGTTGCATGTTTAGTTGATTACCCATATGTGCTTCTAGTATATAAAGTGATTTTATTTTGAGATAACTATCGGGTGTTGGGTAGGAGAATATCAACATGGTATCATAGGATACTAAGGGTTGGTAGAGAATAATCAACAACACAAACAACTAAAAATGTGGATTTTTGTCCAGATTGATTATTTGTTTGAGATTTGAAGAAAGGTTGGTCGATTGTCATTGGAGGGTTTCTCGACCCGAAGGACAATTTTTATAAATTTTGTGACACAAGTAAACTCGACTCTGACCCAAATTCTCTAGTTTCTCACATTGAAGAACAAAGTTGAAATTGGCATTAATGACTCAGACACCTAAATTTTTGAAGTGTACAATTTTTGTTGGTTTACCTAAATATTTTCTCCTTGGTGGAGTTTGTAAATGATGTGTGCTTGGAAAGAATCATGAGGAACCCTTTAACTCTAGAGAATCATGGTCAGAATAGAACATACTGGAGCTAGTAAAAAGTGATCTATGTTGCATAAATCTACCTTCCTTAGCAGGTGCAGTTATATCTTGACTTTCAGTGATGATCTCTCTCATTTCACTTGGGTTTATTTTTTGAAGAACAAGAATCTTGTCTTTGAACAATTCAAATATTTTGGAGCCTTTGTTGAAAAGAAATGTGGTTGGGTGAAGATATTTCATCCAATTATTGATGCAGAGAGGTTTGGATCACAAATGAATGTGACTCAATATCTTGGATATATGGAGAAGGACCTTCATATGGAGATAATGCAATTCAAGGAGGAGAGATAAAAGAAATAACCACAGGTGGGTTTCAGAGGATAGAAGGCAGAGGAAAGAATAATGTTGTATGGAAGTGTTTGTACGGGTTTTATGTAAACGTATCTGGGTCACAGTGGAGAAATTTGCATACATATGCGAGTCAGAAACAAAAGAATCATGTACACCTCGAAAATTTTGTTGTTTAGGGGCGTTATGAAAAATCATACTTCGTTAGGTTTGCATACAATTGTATTTCTCTTAGTGGAAGAGATAGCTTTAAGAATGGAAATTTGTAATAAAATGGAGAATCTTAGGATAATATTACTAGTCCTTAAGATGAAAAAAGTCATTTGTTTGGCAATATTTTTTTAAAATATTCAAATTTCTAAGGACTTAATATCATTTCTCTAAAATTTTGGCAATTTTTAAGGTAAAATAATTTAATTCTATGGAATTTGGGTGAACTATTTTTAGAAAAAATTGAAATTGGTGAATCTTTTCTTAGGAAAAACCATGGAAAATTAGCCCATTAGAGAAATTTAGTCCCTAAAACCATCTATGATTAGTGATCCATTTTACCTTTTATAGGAGCCCTAATTTGACCTTAATAGAATCATATTAGAATTGGTTTCCCTGCAATGTTTTTCTAGGGGTAGTTTAACCAAAAATGTTGGTGTCTATGTGTGAGATTTTCGGTTTCCTAGTTTATGCTTCCATTGCATGTTTAGTTGATTACCCATATGTGCTACTAGTATATAAAGTGATTTTATTTTGAGATAACTACCAGGTGTTGGGTAGGAGAATCTCAACATGGTATCATAGGATACCAAGGGTTGATAGAGAATAATCAACAACACAAACATGTAAAAATGTGGATTTTTGGCAGGATTGATTATTTGTTCAAGATTTGAAGAAAGGTTGGTCGATTGTCTTTGGAGGGTTTCTTTTTTTTTTGTAAGTAAAAAGGATAGAACTTGTTATATTAGCATAATCAAGGTACAGTGACTATTTGTGATGCCACCTGTCCCGCCTAAACAGGAAACTGAGACAGTTGGGCATCTTGTGCCATGTGTTTCCCAATGAACAAAATTGACATAGTTTCGTCCTGCCCAAAGGAAACCAGGACTGTCACACATTAAGTTTAAGTTGTATGCCATAAACTAGTTATAATATAACTAAAAACTAACTAGGTCGAAGCTTAGTTCAGAATAGAAAAAGAAATTCCTAACCAAGAACATCATTGAACCTTTTAGCCTGTACGCTCATCCTCATCCCCGTGCTGTCGCCAGCCTGCTGGAAGCGCGTAGGCCTATGCGCACATTGGGCATTTCCACTTTGGAAGAGTTCTGGAGTGAGCCGCGAATAGCATGTCAAGTCATTGATCAATTCTGGCGAGGCGAAAGACCTGGTCGTCCAACAGACTCCTCATCTCAAAGATGAGAGTGAGGTACCCCGAGTCGGTGAAGAGTTGTTTCTCTTGCCAATGGCTATCGACAGAAACTGGGGGAATGGACTCTGTTGCGTCATTACTTGGATGCGACGGGCAGTTGAAAAACTGGGTCACTGCCTCCATAGGTGCACTAGGCGGGGTCTCTTCTTCGACATAATAGGTGGTGAAATGCTCCTCTGGGCTATTGGCTTTGGGACCAAGCGGAATTACCGCAGGCGGAGGCTTGTCGTATGAGCCAAACTCAGTGGGTGGATTCCAATTGTCTGGGATTGTGAACAAAGGGAGATTGGGATAGATCTGCATGGCATCCTCTAAGGTAATTTCTTCCATGTATGCCATTAGAGGCATTCATGGTTTCTTGCACCTTCAGATGGATGCCATGGCTAGCGCCTGCTCAAACTTCTTCTGTCTCTAGCGTCGAGATTCAGCCGTGTACCATGCAACACCCTTGCATGACTTTCCTCTTTCTTTGGGCATGGTGGAGACCCTAGAGATGACTAGGGTTCCTTACGAATAGACTGCTCTGCTCTAGAGCTTCAACGGGACCTCAAAATGTTGCTCCGGTGGAATGAACTGTTGTTGCTTTGGTGGAATGAACATTGCGATGGGCGAATGTCACTCTGTTATATCAATTCTGGTGATAAGGAGGAGGGAAACCGCGACCGCCATAGCCATTAAGGCTTGTTGTTGAGTGCGTTGATGCCTAGTACTTCTCACTTGCGTGAAGGGGCTCATCGCCTGGGTATGGCTGTGCCGATCCATGGTGGGTTAATGACTGAGTGGATGGTCGCCGGTGGATGCATTAATACTGCATCCCAGCGTTATCCCGTGTGGCTCTGGTTTACTATGTGGCACCCCATCCAGGGGATGTAAGTCTCTAATGGCTAAGGTTTGGCACCAAGTGGAGATGTTTGAGCCTTCTGAGATGTGGGCCTCCCAACAGAGGTATTCGGCTCCCATTTCGACTGCTTCGTTTGCTAGGAAATCTGCTACCCTATTTGCATCTTGCTTAACGTGGGAGGGTATGATGTTGAGATGGGTTTGGAGGAGGCAGTTGAAGTCTTCTAGCAATCCGGAGAGTCGCCAACTTGGTGAGATTTTTGAAGGGTGGCTTCCATGAAGAATCCCAGTGATTAGCTGGATGATGACTTGTGAGTCCCCCGCCAAGATAATCTTGTGGTAATCTTTATCCATAACTGCTTAGAGACCCCTCAGTAGTCCTGTTAGATCTACCACATTGTTGGTTGTTTCCCCTAGGAAGCCAACAATGAGACCAAGGATATCTCCTTTTGAATTTCTGAGCACTACTCCATATCCTATTGTTCCCGGGTTGCCTTTGGAGGCTCCATCAAAATTTATTTTGATGAAGTGTGCTGGAGGGGGTGACCAGGTGGTTGGGCTAGTTTGTTGGTGCTTGTGTGTCCTTGGTACTAGTTTATTTATTAGAATGGGCTGCCAGCTTTGAAGAATGCACTATTCCTCTGAGTTGTAGTTAAGGTCCTCTTCTTTCCATGATTTACTTCTGATTGTTTCCTTGATTAGTGAGCCGATTTTCTCCCACGTGGCTTCTGGCGTGGAAGCTTGGGAGTGGAATATTCTCTTATTTTGGTCCTTCCAAAGTTGCCAGAGAATGAATCCTGGTAGAAGCTACCAGATGTGATTCAAAAGTGGGTTGTTGTAGGTGATGTGGTCCCAATTCTCGATTGTGTCATTGATGTTTCTTCGATGTTGGTTGGATTTGCGCATTATTTGCACTCCTTGGTCCCAGATTTGTTGGTTGTAGTGGCATCCATTAAAGAGATGTTCTTTGGTTTCCTCTTGTTGATAGTAGAGGACGTAGAGGTATGGTCCAATGAAGCCTCTTTTCCTGAGGTTGTCCCAAGTTAAGGCTCAATTTTGCACCACCAGCCACAGGAAGGTGGAAACCTTAGGCCAAAGAGTGGGGTTCCAGACTTTCCTCCATATGGGCTCCTTGTTTTTACCTTGGTGGTTTCCCTGTAGGAAGTAAACTTCTGTTATTGTGAAAGTGCCAGCTGTGGAATACCCGCATCTCAGGATGTCCAGCCCTTCTCTTTTGGATATTTTCTGGCGGTTGGCTTGAAATTGCCAGCTCTGCAGATTGAGATTTTCTAAGACTCCGAGATCTTGATTAGAAATTTTCCATTGGCACCAAAGATGTTGTTGTTATTGAGGTTTCCAAAGGTCCTTAACCCTTAAGGAGGTGTGCTAATTGAGTTCTCTTTTGAGATTGGATAGCTCCTCCATTTCATTCAGGGGTTTGAATTGTTGCCAAGAATCATGCCAGAACATGGCACTTTCTCCATCTCAGACCTCCCAAAAGGCATGGTTTTGGACCAGTGTATGATTTTTCCATGTTGTGTTCCAGATATTGGAGCCTTAAATTCAGTTGTTGTTCCTAATTAGCTGATTATATGGTGTGAGGGGGGCATACTTTTGTTTCCACATTTGTGCCCAGGCAGCTGTTGGAGTTTTTAGCCATCGGCACCAGATTTTGGCTCCCATTACTTGATTGAGTTTCCCCGGATCCCAAAGGCCCAATCCTCCTTGGCGTTTTGGCATGCAGAGTCTATCACAGTTTACTAGAGCCCATTTCTTGTTGGGTTGGTGACCATGCTAGAGGAAGTTTCGCTGAAGTTTTCTGATGGCTCTAATGACTTGTTTAGGAGCAGCCAGGGCGCTGAAGAGATAGGTAGAAAGGGCCTACAAAACAGATTTGAGGAGGACCATCCGAGAGGAAATATTGAGGGGTCTGAAGGTCCAATTGCTTAGCCTATTGGAGATGGAAAGGAGAAGGCTATCCTAGGAAATGGATCTGGCAGCCACCCCCATGAGGGGAATGCCTAGATAATTGGACATAAGGGAGCTCCTGGGTATTCCTAGAAGTCTGGAAATATGAAGTTGAACAGAGGTCGGTGTATTAAAAAAGTAGAGTTTGGATTTGTCAAAGTTAAGGGACATGCCTGAGGCTTCAGTAAAGTCAGAGAGGATGGAGTTGAGCTTGTTGGCCTCCCAGACCATGGGGGAGTTCAGAAGGAGGGTGTCATCGACAAACTGACTATGAGAGGGCGTTGGATGAATGTTGTGTAGTGGTAGGCCTTTGAGGGAGCCATCAATGACTGCTTCGTTGATATACCTTCCCAGGCCTTCCTCCATAAGTACAAATAGGAAGGGCGAGAGGGGGTCCCCCTATATAATGCCCCTGGAGGGTGAAAAAGGTTTGGATGGGACATGATTTACTAGGATGGAGAAGAAGGCCGAGGAGGTGCGATTTAGGATCCAATTTACCCAATATTGATCAAAACCAAAAGATTCCAAGACATCTCTAAGATATTTCCAGCTGGCTCGATCGAAAGATTTTGAAAGATCAAGTTTGATTAGCATACCTGGGGTCCTTGAAGTCTTGAGGGAGTGGATGACCTCATGAGCCAGGATGACACTGTCCATGATTTGTCTTCCTTCTATGTACCTTGCCTGTTCCTTGGATATGAAATGTATCAGAATAGGTTTGAGTCGGTTGGCTACTACCTTTGTTATTATTTTGTAGATGACATTGCAGAGGGCTATGGGTCTGAACTGTTTAGGGTTTGTGACTCTTAATTCTTTCGGAATGAGGGTGAGAAAGGTGGAATTAAGAGCCAGTAGGACTAAGCCTGATGCTCTCGATTCCTCTACTACTTCCCAAACTTGTTTTCTGACCAGGTCCCAACAGTGGTGGAAAAAATCAGTAGTGAACCCATCCGGGCCTGGGGCCTTTCCGGGTGGCATGGTTTTTACTTCTTGATCCACTTCCTCTTGGGTAATGGGCAATGTTAATCGAGTATTTTTCTCGGAGGTTAGCAGTGAAGGTATGTGTCTGGTGACTCTTTGTATGGCTTATGTTCTGTCCTCTTTGGTTTCCGTTAGAAGGTCCTGGTAGTAGTTGATCAGCTCAGCTTCAATTTTAGAGTGTTCTCTGACTGGGTTTCCCTCACTGTCCTCTAAGTGAGTGATTCTGTTGATGTGGCGCTGGTGCATCATTGCTCTATGGAAGAATTTTGTGTTCTTTTCCCCTCCCTTGAGCCATTGTACTATGGATTTTTTCTTCCATATAATTTCCTCTTGCTTTCTTCTCTCTTCTAATTGTTCTTGGATCTTCTCCTCCTCTCTCATTAGTTCGGTGGTTCTGGATCCAGAAATGAAGGTTTTTTGGATCTTTGCCAGCTTGCTTTCTATGTTTTGTATGCTTTGAAGTATATTTCCAAAATTGTTCTTGTTCCATTGTTTCAACAACTGCTTAAAGTTTTTGAGGCGCTGCTGGAATTTTTACATACTGGAACCATGGTCTATTTCCACCTGTGCCCACCAGGATTTGGATAGCTACTGAAAATCCGGGTGTGAGAGCCAGAATTTTTCGAAGCGAAAGGGCTTATACTTGGGTATCTCTCCTGTGTCTAGATTAAGAGTAAGAGGCCAATGGTCTGAACCGGCTTTTGGTAGAATAAGGCTTTCCAGATAAGATTATGTCTCCATTAGTTCCTCAGTGACGGGGAAACGGTCCAGTCAACATGCAATGTGTTGATTGCCCGATCTACGATTGGACCAGGTGAAAGTTCCATTGCTATTTTCTATATCGACTAACTTTAGATGATCAATGAGAGTTTTGAACTTACCGCTGTCTTGCTCTAGTTTTTTGGTGCCTCTTGTTTTTTCCTCCAGCGACAAGATCATATTGAAGTCGCCTCCTAAGATCTAGTTTTGAGTTGTCACCAGAGTCTCGATTAGTTCGAGTCGCTCCATGAGTTTGTCTTTGTCCTGCTGGCTATGGGGGGCGTAGACGTTAGTGATGGCACCTTCCTGATTTGAGCCAATGACCTTGAAGTGGGTCGTTATTGTTCCTACAGTTGAAAAGGGTTTGCTGATAATGATATTGGATGGGTTTTAAAGGATAGCAAGGCCTCCTGAGGCTCCTGTGGAGTCTGTTGATATGGATTTGCATTCTCGCCAGATACGCTGAAAGATGGTTTCAACTTATGTTTTGGCGCATTTGGTTTCCTGTAACATTAGAATGTCTGGATTTTCTTCCTTGATACAGTCTCGGAGGATCCTTTGTTTGGACCTACCATTGAGTCCTCTAATGTTCCAGGTGATGATCTTCATCATTAAGAGGGTGGTGTTGTGTGGAGGTATCCCTCCGAAAGCTTGTGAATCTGACCTGAATTTATCATGAGATTTCTCGCCTCCTTGATCAGTTGTTGCGTTGTTTTTCGCCCTCATCTTTTATTCTCTCGGGGGACTCTCTTCGAGCTTGAGATTGAGTCCGTAGCTATACCCAAGTGTGCTTTGGATCCTACTGAGGAGTTGAGAAATACTTTATGTACCTTGCGCAGTTGTTCTTCGGGAAGGGTCTGCAGGTCCTTTTGATTCAAGGCCTCCTCAAGCTTTTCTAGATCTATGCCTCCTATATCTTTGTCGTCCAACTGCATTGGGGTGTCCCCATATCCGTATCCTCTTTCTTCTGTGTAGGTTTCATGAACTTGGGGAGGGGGGGAAGGATTTGGGGTGTCTTCTTGAGGCTGTTGCAAGTCCTTGTGAGGGTCTTGGATTTCCTCATCTTCTGGCAGCTGATTCAGAATCTCATAAGAATTTTTGGTAGTGATTTTTTGTCTGGAGTCTGGGATCTACCTCCTTGGTGGGTTTCTCTTTTTTGACGCAACCGTGGTGAAGCCATCTTTCTGTGTGGTGTCATTTGCTTTGGTGGCTGGTTTGATCAGGGGGCAGTCTCTGAAGAGGTCATCATGCTCATGACATCTCCTGCATCGAAAGGGAATGTGCTCGTAATCCAGGGTGTAGAGGCCATGTTATTTAACATCAATTAATTCTACTAACAAAACAGTAAAATTCAATAATTCCTTTTATGTTTACACATACGCATTTTAAATTTAACAACGAATATTAAAATTTTATAATAGAATAAAAACAAATACATAATTTTAAATACCTGGGTCTGATGCTAACCCTATATTTGTCCTCTTATCCTATTGACTGCTGCTAAACTGTGTAACATTGCCCAAAACCTTGTTCCACCCTACCAACTAGGACAACTTCCTAGCTCCAGGATATCATATGGATATCCTGGCCCTCGTGCCCAAGACCTCTAGCAAACTAGTTCCCCTGTACTAAACCTTCCCACTCCCAAACTCAACTCTCCTCTCTGCAACTCCAAGAGAGCCCCACCCAAAAAATCAATCCCCAAAATCTCTCGTCGAATGATAATCCCCTCGTAAACCTCCTCCCCCTCCATATCCTTCCTTCACCGCCTCATGCATTTACTTCCTTATCCATTTATTAATTATCTTATCCTTTTGTAATTAATGCCCCT
>ML780429.1:746913-772067 GCA_009831015.1 Picea engelmannii | reverse complement strand
AAGTATTGAGTTTTCCATTTTTCTCTTTTATTATTCAGATATCTGATTTCACTATATGCATACTTTTACTTACTGCAATTGTTTTTAACGAAATACAATGATTAGATGAGCGCTTCTTTGCAAACTTGATATAAGAATCCACAGAGCATATTTGATATTTTAATCGGGAATTTTTTATTTTGGCTTCTTTGTTCAGATTTTATCCATACTTGTAACATCCCTAGTAGTTAAAATTCGTATTGCATTTATTTATTTTATTATTAAAATTTATGTGTTTTGTTTGCAGGTTAAGCGTGGTTGGAGTTAGAGCTGGGAACTTGGACCTTAAGGCTCCAGATTGTGAATGAGGCGCTCTGATACCATGTGTAGAGGCCATGTTATTTAACATCAATTAATTCTACTAACAAAACAGTAAAATTCAGTAATTCCTTTTATGTTTACACATATGCATTTTAAATTTAACAACGAATATTAAAATTTTATAACAGAATAAAAACAAATACATAATTTTAAATACCTGGGTCTGATGCTAACCCTCTATTTGTCTGCTTGTCCTATTGACTGTTGCTTAACTGTGTAACACTGCCCAAAACCTTGTTCCACCCTGCCAACTAGGACAACTTCCTAGCTCCAGGATATCATATGGATATCCTGGCCCCTGTGCCCAAAACCTCCAGCAAACCAGTGCCCCTGTACTAAACCTTCCCACTCCCGAACTCAACTCTCCTCTCTGCAACTCCAAGAGAGCCCCCCCCAAAAAAAATCAATCCCCAAAATCTCTCGTCGAATGATAATCCCCTCGTAAACCTCCTCCCCCTCCATATCCTTCCTTCACCGCCTCATGCATTTACTTCCTTATCCATTTATTAATTATCTTATCCTTTTGTAATTAATGCCCCTTATCCCCTTATTTATTATTTTATCCTTTCTTATTTATTATCTTATCTTATATTTAATGTCCTATCCCTTCTCGAATACGTAAGCTTTAACAAATTAACTTATAATTTATTATCCCTATTAATTTAATACCCATTTTAATGAATGTAACATGTAATTAATTAATCAAATTGAAACCATTAATTAATTAATAATTATTTAATTAGTATCATTATACCAATCTTGTTTAATTAATACCATGTTAAGACAATTAATCCTCTAATTATTTTTTTACTTAATAATCTTTAAACATTTATTCAACTAGGGTTGTTACACAGGGTTTGTTGCCAGTCCTCATCCTGGTATTCAAGAGTCACTGCTCCAGGGAGTGCCTTGGATATGTTCATGTAGACACAGATCCTGGTGTATGAAGTATATTTTCGTTGTCTTGTGGCCTCTGAATCTTTGACATATTGTCCTAGAGTGTTCCCTATGCCCATTAGAATCTCCTCTAGCCATAACTCTTGTGGTAAGGAATATAGGTGGATCCATATAGGGGCCATGGTGAATTCTTCTTTGTTTGGGCTAAATCTTTCAGTCCAGAAGCATAAGAATAGCCCTGTTGAGTTGTAGAAGTATGACCCATTTTCAAATATCCTATCCTTGTCCTCTAGATTGTATAGAATGATTGTAAAAAAGCCTTTGAAGCTGAGTTGGACCTCATATTCCCCTTTGGGGTTCCACCAGTGCTTGATCCATTTGTTGAGATCCCTCTCTATTGGCCAGAGTCCCAGGAACTTGCCAATGAGGGTATTCTCTCTCATGAATTGTGTGTGTTATCCTACTCTGGTTGAGCTGATGAGGTATCGCGGTGTTTTTTCCATTTGTGGAATGCATTTTCTTGGCTCCCATACTCGAGGTGACTTTGGATGGGAGGTTCCCTCTTTCATCTCCATTTGCTTCCTGAGGCCATGTTCCCTGGCCAAAAGTTGCTCGCGTACCTGCAGGGGTGGCTCAAATGTGGGGCATTTTGCTCTGGTACCGGAGCGGTCATTGGCGGTGATATTGTTGTATGAGGGGGGTTTCCCCCCCTCTTCTATGCCAATTCTAGCATGTCAGTGGAGGCCGAAGGGTCTTATCTCGTTGCTGAAAAAATTGTCGCGCGGGTGTTCTGCGTTTGGTCGGCAACAGTCTGCACCAAAATGGGACTAGGGTTTCCTTAGAGCGTCGCTCCGCATTCTTCCGTCCAGTGACACTCTATTTTCTAGAGATTCTTGTGTCTTTGGAGGGTTTCTTGACCCTAAGGAAGATTTTTATAAATTTGGTGACACAAGTAAACTCGACTCTGAACCAAATTCTCTTGTTTCTCACATCGAAGAATAAAGTTTAAATTGGCATTAATGACTCAGACACCTAAATATTTGAAGTGTACAATTGATGGAAACTCATAATATATTTGTTGGTTTACCTAAATATTTTCCCCGTGGTGGAGTTTGTAAAGGATGTGTGTTTGGAAAGAATCATCAGGCACCCTTTAACTCTAGAAAATCCTACTGAGAATAGAACTTACTGGAGTTGGTAAAAAGTGATCTATGTTGCATCAATCTACCTTCCTTAGCAGGTGAAGTTATATCTTGACTTTCATTAATGATCTCTCTCAATTCACTTGGGTTTATTTTTTGAAGAACAAGAATGTTGTCTTTGAACAATTCAAATATTTTCAATCCTTTTTTGAAAAGAAATGTGGCTGACCCATCAAGTTCCTGAGATCAAACAATGGTGGTGAGTATGTAAATGATCCTTCTGAATAATACCTAGTTCGATATAGTATTGAACGGAAATGGTCAGTTCGCTCATACACCTCAATAGAATTACATTGCATAATGAAAGAATCAGACAATAGTTTGAAATGGATAGATGTATTGTGCATGGAAAAGATTTGTGTTCTCACTTTTGGGCTGAAGTTCTTTATTGTGAAAATTATCTTCTTAATTTCATCTCAACTTGAGACATTCCTTTAGTGACTCCAGTCGAATGATGGTATGTAAGGAAGCCATTAGTCGACCATCTCCATGATTTTGAATATCTTTCCCGAGATCATATTTCTCATGATTGGAGAGAAAAGTTTGATGCAAAGGGTCATGCTTGCATCATGATGGGATATTATGATGAGTCTGAATCCTATCGACGACTTGATTATGTCAAATGAAAAATCATCATTATACGAAATGTATGGTTTGATGAGAAGTCTTATGGCATCAATTGTTTGGATTCCCCTCTAGATTGTTATGAGATGATCACCTTGATTTTTTTTTTCAACTCTAGTTCCCCTTTTCAACTTTTAAGTCCTTTGACTAGACATTCAAACTTCATTTATGTTTCAACTAGACTATCAACCTCTGAATCGACTAGTCAGTTGATATTTTTTTCGACTAGTTCATCATCTTTATCAATTGAAATTTCTCACACTTATGATCATCCTCCTAGAATGAACATTATTTCACCCCTTTCGTTTCTACCCAGATGGTCGGCCAAGACCATTGAAGTTGTTGGACTTGATGTTGGTAGTATTTCTTCAGGATGAGAAAATTGCAAACATAATCAACATAAAAACATTGCATTGATGAGTTGTGTAATTTAAACTTATGATCCTACTACCTACTCCGACGCAGATTGGAAACCTGAATGGGAGTATCATATGCAAAAAATAATTGGGTTCTTTGTCAGAGAATCACACTTGGGATTTGGTTCACCGAACATAAGGAAATAATGTTGTGAACTGTCAATGGGTCTACTAGAACAAATTACCTAAGAAGGTAATGTTGAGAATCATAAATCTCACTTGTTTGTGAAATTATTTTATCAACAAGAAGGCATTGACTATACTAATACATTTTCCCCCATTGTGAAGATGAAATCTGTTCGACTAATTCTTTCTCTTGTTTCTTGATTTGGATGGTAGATTGATAAAATGGATGTGAAGAGTTCCTTTCTTCATAGCTACCTATCTGAAGAAATTTTCATTGAATATACTGCTAGTTTTGTGACATTTTCTAACCTTGTATGTTGACTCAAGAAGTCTCTCTATGGTTAGAAGAAAGCTCTAAAAACTTGGTATGCTAAGATCGACAATTTCTTTCTTCAAGTTGGTTTCAAACATTATGAATTTGATCATAACTTATATGTACTCCATACTCATGGAAACACTTTTATTATTGGTGTATATGTTGATGACCTTGTCATTATTGAAAATGACATTGATCTCATTCTTAGATTGAAGAAGCATCTTGTTGACTCCTTTGACATGATAAATCTTGGCATTTTGTATTATTTTTGGGGTTTTCAGGTATTACCATTTTGTTATGGTTTTTTTAATTCTCAATATAAATATTTAATGGATATTTTGACAATTGTTGAAATGGAATATTGTAAGCCATGTGCTAATCCTTTTTAATATCAAGTAAAACTGAGAAAAACTTGTCAAACTCCCCAAGTTGATGCTACACTCTATCAAAAACAGGTTAGTAGTCTCAATTATTTTAGTGTAGTTGACCTGACATTTCCTTTTTTTTTATTGTGGTTTCTCATTTTATGCAAGATCCTACAGAAATCCATTCGAAATAATTCAAATGAATTATCCTTTATCGCAAGGGTACCACTCATTTCAGTATCCAATATTGTCAAAGTTCATATTCGTTGGTCAACCTCACTGACTCTGAATGGGATGGTGACACTGATGATTGGAATTCCACATTTTTCTATGTGTTTTTTTTAACACGAGACCATTGGTTTTCTCATCCAATAAAAATAAGGTAGTATCCTTGTTGACTAGAAAAGAATAATATTGTGGTGCCATTCATGGAAGCACAGAGGCAGTCTATATTTGCCAACTTCTGGGTGAAGTTTGATTTCCTATTTAGGATTCAACTATGATCTATTGTCATAATTAGAGTTCCATTGGAGTTGTTGAAAACCATGTTTCCCATAGTAAAATGAAGCATGTTGATCTCCATGCTCACTATCTGAGACAATTGGTTCATAAGAACGGTGTCCCTATTTTCTATTATATACTAGATGATTAGGTAGTTTATATMTTCACCAAGCCATTATTTGAAGCTAGGTTTATGAAGCTCAATATTTTTCTTAGGATTCAAGAAGTTGCAATTATGGTGGGGTTCACTACTGACATAATTTCACCTCCTGAATCACCAGAGCCATGTGTTGATTGGGGGGGGGGTGTTAGAACATCAAATTTTGATGATTCATCACACTTATAATAGAATCATTCGGTCATGACATAGACCTACATATGGAAAAATATGGTTGGGTGATCGGCTATATCTCTCCATCAGTTGGTCGATTATTCAATAATCCTTTTATTCAAATAGTCGGCCAGTAGCAGAAGACACTTGTTCAGTGGATTGACTAGTCGAGCAATCGACTACGAGTTATATTCTTAGACGGTCATTTTGAGAATCCTTGTTGAGACAACTAGACAACATGGAAAACATGATTTTTGAAGAAAATGGAGTCTTTGAAAACATGCTAACCCAATTAAAGAACTGAGTTGATGATTTGATTGATAGTATGCTAAAACCAATGAATATAACTATTTTCAAGAATACCTTAAAAGATCATTGAAAGATAAAATGAAAAATAAAATGGATGAAATGAAAAATAATATGGATCAAAATATAAAAGAGATGGAAAAGAATATGTTATAATTGCAAAATTCCATGTCTTCCATCATCTTGCATTTTCTAGACGAGAGACTCCCTAAAGGAGATATTAAATTGCAAGGAAATCATAAAAATATAGAGGAAATAAATATTCAATCCCAGAATCATGATTATTCATCACTTCAATATCCATATCATCAAGGTTTCAATGTGTCACCAAGGAACTACTTCATTCCAAATATTAATATGAGGAATTTTTATGGTAAATATCCTATAACACAGATATTCCAAATGGAGAAATTATTTGATCTACACTAAACACTAAGATTACTAAAAGTACTTATTGCATACTTATATTTAGAAAATGATCAATTTTTTTGGTATCAATGGCTTTGTGAAAGAAAAAAGAATTATATTATCTCTTTGTCCGTTTTTACGAATTAATTGATATCATATTATGGGGATATTAATCTCAATACATTCTTTAGTCAATTGATACATCTTCGTAAGAAAGGTACAATTATAGAGCACATTCAACAATTCATAAAGCTCATTCTCATGGTAAATAAAATTCCTAAGGATAATTTACTAGATCTATTTATGGGCACTTCAAAGGAGAAAATCCAACATGAGGTGCATCTCTTCGAACCTAAACCCCTAGAGAAATATTTCAACATGGAAAATAAAGTGGAAAGAAAAAATATGGCTACTAGAAGGGTGGCCACTGAAAACTATAAAGAGAATTGTGTACCCTCTTCTAAACTGACAAGGTTGATACCTCAACAAATGTATGAAAGAAGAGAAAAGGGACTGTGTTTTAATTATGACATCAAATACAATAAAGGGAATGAATGCAATGAGAAGAAATTATTCTACATTGACTATGAACAAGAAGAGGATAAATAATTAAAACCATCACAATTTTTATTAGTTGGGTTGGTTGTCATTGATGTCAACCCTTGAAGAAAGTCTAGTAGCGAATTCCGGTAGCACAATCGCTTGGGTAATGGACCCAAGTTTGTTTGATGGATAATTGTATGAGTTTTGATATATTTGCAGGTAAGACTATCCTAGATGGATATTAAATGTCATACCATTTCTGGTGGTATGTGGAATGTCACATAACTCCTCACATTTAGAGAGTTATTACCATGTGAAGTTGGAGAACCCTCATGAGTCATCTAGAAGCCCCAAAAGCTCAAAGTAGTCAAAATGGTTGCAAAGAAGAAATTATTTAAATAATAAAGTGAAGTGGTGAGTGTACTATAATTCAAAGTGGATACAAAATAAATTATTTAAATACTAAATTTAATGGAGAAATTACTAAGTGGACAGGTGGTTAGAAGTGGGTTTGCCCTAAAATAAGGAAAGTGGGTTAAGATGGTTAGAAGGTAATTTAAATAATAAAGTGAAGTGATGAGTGTACTATAATTCAAAGTGGATACAAAAAAAAATATTTAAATAATAAAGTTAATGGAGAAATTACTATGTGGACAAGTGGTTAGAAGTGGTTTATCCCTAAAATAAGGAAAGTGGATTAAGATTGTTTGAAGGTAGCCCCTTGAGGAAGCTACATGAAAGTATAAATAAGAGGCATGGATCTCTCATTTTCAATCACACTTAAGAATATTGAATATCTACAAGTGACTGAAGTAACCAAAGTATATCTAAGCCAAATTTTAGAGGGAAGGTGAAGTAAAGAAGGCTGAAATTCAAGGGAGGATAAATTATTTTGATCATGCTTTCTAAGGTATGTTATTTATAGGTCATCTCACCATTTATGCACTAACTTTTTTTATAGAATGATTATAACCGTGAAATTGGGATGACATTGAGGAAACATATCCATGTAGTTGTGATACAAATTTCATCTTGTGGGTCATTGTATTTTTGGAGTTACACTCTGTGCAAAATAGGGTTTGTGGCTAGTCCTGAAACTAGTCTAAAATAAGTGTTTCGGGTAAAAATGTCATAACTTCTTCATAACAGATCCAAATTCAGTAAGAAAAAATGTATTGGTTAGAGTACAGTCTATAGTATTATGTGTACATTTTTTGTATCCATGCAACAAATATTCCGTGCAGGGAACGCTTTAAAAATTCACTCTCTAGAATAAGCCATAATTCAACAAGGTATGTCATTTTTGCTATAACTCCTTTTATGAGAGGTTCCAAGTAGTAAAATTTGGAGGAATTGCATAAAATACACTGAGGAACATTGTGTACCATTTTCATATCTTTAATCATTATAGGTACATAGTTATGATTATTGCAAGTTAGGATTTTGACTAATCCAAAATTAGTTATGTGAGACTAAAGTAAAGTTTGATGAAAATGCTAGTCTCTTGTTGTTAAAGTTAAGGAAGGTTTGCAGGTATGTGATCATGTACACCAAGTCTATTGCATAGTTACAAATCAGATTTGGATGATGAAATTGATGAGGGCTTTTGGTTGAGGTACATGTTGGGTACATGGTTGAGACAAGTAGTTGATGAGTTGGCACATACGTGAGGTGTATAGTTGATGATGTTGGTACATCTTGATGAGTCATAGTTTATGTGTATTTGATGCACAATTGGTACATATTTGGTGCATGGTTGATCCACTCGTTGATGGTACAGGTTGAGATACAAGTTGGTGCATGGTTTATGCACTTGTTTATGGTACATATTGATTACAAGTTGAGGTATAGGTTAGTGCATGGTTGATGCACTTGTTTATGGTACATGATGATTACAGGTTTTTTGGTACAGGTTGGTGCATGGTTGATGCACTTGTTTATGGTACAGGTTTACTGGTATAGGTTTACAATAGTATATCTCACATTGATAGTGTGACAATGGTTCCATCATTC
This sequence comes from Picea engelmannii, assembly GCA_009831015.1. Classification (NCBI taxonomy): domain Eukaryota; kingdom Viridiplantae; phylum Streptophyta; class Pinopsida; order Pinales; family Pinaceae; genus Picea; species Picea engelmannii. The sequence continues at coordinate 763,659 of ML780429.1, read as the reverse complement.
TACTTTTATTTCAGGGCAGTTGGATGGGGAAAGGACAAGTGGTTGTAGCCACCTTTTGGTTGTAGCCGAATAACATAGGGGGTTGTAGCCTCCTTTTGGTTATAGCTAGAGAATTAGGGAGTTGGATCTTCCCTCAGGTTGTATCCTGAGAAACTAGGGGGTTGGAGCCTCCTTCTAGTTATAGCTAGAAAACAAAGGAAGTTGGTGCTTCCAATGAATGTAATTCTTGAATACATATAAGAAAAATCATTTCGTGGTTTTCTCCCTCTTTGGGTTTCCACATAAAAACACTGGTGTACTGTGTATCTGTATTATTGCTCATTTTTTCATTGTTTATTTACTCTACAACTATTGGATGATGATGCTACATTGATATAACACTTGCATTTTATGGTTAAAAATGATTGAATTTATTTATTACTAATTCACCCACCTATCATTAATACAACAATTGGTATCAGAGAAGGTTCCTTCAAAAATCAGTTTAACCACTGAAAGGTAGATCATGGAGAGAAAAATGGAATACCACAGTTTGATGTACAGAAGTATGCATTTTAGAGAAGAAGGATGAAAACATATATACAGACACAGGGAGTTGAAATTTGGTAATTAGTTGTAGATGGATACAAAGAACCAATAGTTTCGTTGACAAATGAAAGAACAATAAAACTCGGGAAAAATAATTCCAGAGCCACAAATGCAATTCTAAATGGTCATTTTAAATCATTATACACCAAAGTTATACACCGTAAATCCACTAAAGATATTTAGGACAATCTTCAAAATCTTTATGAAGGAGATTCAAAAGTCAAAGCAACAAAGATTCAAACTTACAGAGATCAATTCGAACTACTAAAGTTGAAGGAAGATTAGAATATTGCATCTTGCTTCTTACAAGTCGATGAAATAGTAAATGCAATCATAGGATTTGGAGAAGAAATTAAAGAATATGTAATTGTTCAAAATGTACTACGATCTGTTCCTATGAGATTTGATCCTAAGATATCAACACTAGAAGAAAGAGAAGATCTAGACTCAATAATCATGGATGAACTACATGGAATATTTACATCATATGAAATGAGAATTGAACAGGAAAATCTAGATATAAAAGAAGTATCTTTCAAAGCATCCAAAAGGCCAAAGAAAAAGGGAAAGAAAAAATAAAAATAACATAGAAGCAACAGTGACATCTCGGAAGATAATGAAGAAATGACCAACGTTTTCAAAAGATTGAACAAGGGAACCAATGAAAGATACAAAGGTAAGTTTCCATTGATTTGTTTTAATTGTGATGGTATCTTTCAAAGCATCCAAAAGGCCAAAGAAAAAGGGAAAGAAAAAATAAAAATAACATAGAAGCAACAGTGACATCTCGGAAGATAATGAAGAAATGACCAACGTTTTCAAAAGATTGAACAAGGGAACCAATGAAAGATACAAAGGTAAGTTTCCATTGATTTGTTTTAATTGTGATGGTATTGGTCATTTTTTCTAACAAATTTACTCATAATAAAAATAAGAGGAATGATGAATATTAATTAAATAGAAAAAAAACATATAAAGGCGAAAGAACCACAAAGAAAGATTTCAAGAAAATCTTATGCACCAAAGAGGACATCTCCTCATCATATGAAGATGAAGTCGGTGATAGTGAGACATAAATAGTTATATTCATGGCAGTGGAATACACTGATAAATAATACACCGAAAAAGAATATGAAGAGGCATAAGTTGACTACCGAGAAGAATTGTTTTGTTCCATAAAAGTTATAAGAAGAGAAAAAAAGAAAAACAAGAAGCTACAAGCAAAACTATACAAGAAAGAAGACACTCAGTAACTATAAAAAATTATCACAAATTTGAAGGTTCAAATAGAAGAAGATAAAATAATTGAATAAGAACTCAAAGAACAACTAAAAGAAAGTCACAGGATCATTGGAAATTTGGAAGCAGAGATTGTGACATTAACAAAGGATATTCAAAAGAAAAATATGTAGAACAACTCAAAAGTTTTGGATGACATTATCAATAGTCAAAAGCCTCATCATGACAAGTCTAGACTTGGATCCAATTAGATATAAAATGGATCAAGCTCCAAAACAACAGAACAAGAAACAATCAAAGGGGATAGGAAGACCTACAAAGAAGATTACAGGGACACTCCTCCACCAAGAAGATTCATATTTCAGAATCAACGATCGACAAAAATGGATAGGCGTCAGGAAGAAGAAGGATTCATAAGAGTAAATTATTTCATAAGATCTTCAACTCCCATGTATCAAAATATATTTTTTTGTTTATGTTATGCATGCAATAATTTTGGAGATAAAGATGTGAATTACAGAGCTAACAGAAGGAACATAAACAAGTTTGAAATTCATACACAAAAGGGTTATCCAAGAAGGCCTAGTGAAACATAGAGAAGAAGTTACAATGGGTTTGAATCATTGAGCACTAAAGTGGAATGCTACAAGTGTAACAACTTTGGAAACATGGCCAAAGATTACAAAATGGAAGTCCCTCCTAGAGAACCAAAAAATAACAACAACACTCAGAGACAAGAACCTTAGAAGAGGACATGGATAAGAAAGCAAAATCAGTATAGAAATGAAGAATACACACTTTGTCTACAAAGTAAGCAGAAGAAACGTGGTTGGTATTTTGACAGTGGTTGTTCAAAACACATGACAGGTGACAAAGACAAGTTTCTTACATTAAGAAAGGAAATATATGGATCAGTCTCCTTCGAAAATGATGCATCAACTAAAATCATTGGAAAAGGCACAGTCATAATTGGAAACAAGAATACCAAGGTAGAAAATTTTCTACTAGTAGAAGATATTAAACATAATATTGTAGGTGTAATTCAAATGTGTGAGAAAGTCCATAAAATTACTTTCGATTCACAGAAGTGCGAGATAAGAAAAGAAGGTTCAGGAAAATTTATTGCAGCAACTGCAAGAACTTCAAGAAACATATATGTACTAAGTGAAATTGGAAAGGAAAAGTGTTTTCTAGGAAAGGAAGATGAAGTCTAGATATGGAAAATAAGAATGGGTCATGTTAGCACTCTGTAAACTCCTATAGGTTGTTAGGAAAGAAGAAATCTATGAGAGGTAACTTTATCCAACCACTTTGAAACTGGAATCTAGCCCTACCAGCTTCAGAGAGGGATCTCTCTGTATGATTTAGATATGTTTTGAACTTAAGATATTAGTCTAGTTAAATAAATAATATTGAAAAGGTTTGTTGTTTTTGTTGAGTTGGATGAAAGGGATTTACGCATCCATTGGGCTATGGGGTCTGTGTTATAGAGATAAAAATCTAAACCAGAAACAAAAGATTCTTTTCACAGGGAGAGATAATGCATTCGTTGGATTCTTTTAGCAGTAAAATGATGAAAAGAAAAAAATATGAGAATATAAATTAAAGTAAAGAAGAAGTTAAGAATTTCTTCACTGTAATATCAGAAGATAAACATTAAGATCTTTCAATGTCTGAAACAGGGTATACAAATATAAATCCTGCAACATGCGTTACTTTTAAAATATTTATATTAGAAAACAATATGACAGCTGAGCAAAGAAACATTCAACATAGAAAAGAAAACGTCACCAATGAATAACACGTGAGAATCCTGTGAAAAATGCCTCTTTGTATTAATGGAAGATCTCTTGAAAAATATTACAGTCTTGTAGCTTGCAGGGCATAAAGATCAACCCTCAATACTTCAAAGTTTGAAGTATTTATAATTGAAATTACAAATGATCCTATCATTAAAGATTAGGACGTGGAAAATCTAAATTTATCTAACTAACTTAACAAGATACAAAAATCTAGGAAACTGTTTGATGATGTGTCAAAACTTCATGCTATTTTCTGGGTGAACTGTTGGTGAGGCCTCCGCATGACCTCGTCTGACTGGATAGCTGACTGGGCTTGGACAACTCATTGACTACTCGATCAGATTGCAAATCTCTTCCCCTCGAAGGTGACTAGGAATGCTGACTTTGAGCAATCTACAATATACTTCATCCATCTTGGTGTACTTGGAAAAAGTTGTCTTGGTGATGAAGATGTATCGAATCTCATTCTGTATGCTCATGTCCAACTGTAAAGCATCCAAGAATGCCTTACCAGTGATACTACCTTATATTCCTAATAATTTTGAGCTATCCTCAGCCACAGTGGCTAGTCTCTTTTTATAATCGGGGAGTGTCATCAATTTGTCATTTATAACTCTCAAACCAGGAAGGCCTTTCTTCTGCAGAGCTTCAATCAACTGGATGCACATCTTTAGTCTAAAATTCAAACATTTCCCTTTTATAATCGGTGATTACCTTCGGGTCTGGCACTTGTTCTTATAGAAACACCATGTGCATTCTACCCTTCTCAGTGTCAAATGCAGAAAACAGTGGGTGTTGTGCAGTGGATGTTTGCTTCCAGAACTGAGCATACGTGTTGTTGGTCAACATCTGATTTTTCTTTTTGATCAGATCATACTTCTCAAAAATACTCAATTTTGGTCCTATTTTTCTCAGTTGGCTGGCTGGTGGAGTATCTGTAGGCTTTTTTGGCAACACTGTAGTCATGATTTGTTTGTTTCTTGTACTAAGGAGTGACCGATCAACCTCCAAAGTGGTAGTGGATTGGATTCCCTTTTCACAAGCCGTGTCGGGTGCCTGGCTGGTTTTTGGCCTCTTGGTATGTAATTGAAATTCTTCGGATGATACTTCAGTGAAGGAAGGTGAAACATCTTGCCCAGGCCTTTTCTCCTTGGTAGCATGTGGTGTAGTCGTCTGTGAGACAGTGACCTAACGGTCCTGCTATTCTGTCTCAACCAGAGTGTTTGGCTCCTATTATGTCTGGTTGGCAAACTTCTCTACCTCAGGCCTAGATGTGTGAACATATGAGATATTCTTATTTTTTACCCTCATCTCGAAAATTATCCCGCACGGATCATAGTGCCATGTGAAATCAACAAAAAAATTCATTTATTTTAGCAGTCTGTCTGCTTCCTCCCCGACGCCTCGGCTGTTGAAAATGAATGATCCTATTTTCCCTTTGATCCTAAGCTATTGCTTATTTTTCAGAGAGACAAAATGAATGTCGTCTGAATTGATCATCTGCGTTATGTACTCCAGGGAAAAAATCCTCACGGGTAGATATTTGGGTAACTTGTATGGGGCCAATTCACACCCATACACTCTGATCTTTCTGTGGTCCTGGTACAGGTACCACTATCCAATTTTTGCAATATCCATGAGGTGTAGGATCCTCTGAATTTCCTCGTTTATTCTAGGTTCGGGTCTGTCACTGAGCATACTCACCACTGGGTGGTAGAACTTCTTGATGAACTGATTAAAACTGAATTCTGTAGATTTATGTCTGAGCAGCGAAGTCCACACTGTCACTGCCTGTGGTCTCCCATCTTTATCCATCTTTTTCACTGAAAAGAAAAATTTGTCCACTTGAAAGAAAATGAACAGGCAAGACAGTATTGAAGAATACCAGAACATGCCTTTTGTGGCGAAGTTAATGAATTGTTTGTGAATGTTGTCTACCAGGAATGTATTGTAGTCGAACTAGGTAGTGGGCCTCTCATCGGTGGAAAAAATGGACATAAATCCCAAGATGGGTTCATCCACCCATTGATCCGAAAAATATCCAAGCAAGGCACATATTGACGTGATGACCTGGTTTCCCTTTACTGAGAACAGGAAGGAAGGATAAGGGGGGTTTGTAGTGGGGAGCTGAGTAGATTGTGGGAGGAAAAGCTCAAAAATATGAGCTTTTTGGGGAAAAGACAGCTTCTGGTAGAGATCCATGATGATTTCGAGGTTGAAAGGTGAGGTGGATTCAGCTCTAGGTATCTGCATCATTTGGTCAATTTGTTTCTGGTGTGATGAGGAAAAGAATTTCTCCGGATGAATACATAATGGATCTGTTTTCAGGGATATAATGGGTCTGGCATTTGAGGGCGAATTTGGGAAAGGGAGATCCTGTTGAGGTCGAAAAGCGGTGGGAGGAAAGGATTTTCCTTAGCTTCTGTCCTCTTTGATTTTGGCACCATCACTGTAAAAATATCTGCAAATCAAAAAGTCATTAGTGGGGATGATGGTGGCTTGGGATGTTTGACTGAAACGAAGAGAAAACAGGAAAAAATGCTCTGGTGCAATGAGAAAGGTATTTTCTAGTGAGACGACATAGTAAGCAATGGAAGAAAGAAGGGAGACAGTGGTTTTGAGTGAACGGATATCCATTGGGCATGGGGGATAGGTTAGCAGGATAACAGATAAGTTAGCCAATAATAAATTGCCAACAGATCGTTTGGAGCGTGAGATGGCAGGTAATAATGAATGACGAATACGACTAGGCAACGTGGCGGGAGTTGATTGGGTAGTAACCATGGTGAGAGGAATGGTAAAGGGAGAACAAGGGAAATGGAATGATAGAGTAATGAGAAGTGACCTCTAGGGGAAAAACATGGATAATGATGTCATGGGGTGATGGGGCATGTCAGAAATGATAGGCGGTGGAAGTTTGAACCAATGAATTTATGCCACGTAGAGGAAAAGGGCCCACCAAAGAATATTCCATTCTGGACCCCCCCCTCCATTAAAGATAGATCGGTCAGGGGGGGTCTGAAAAACACCATGAGTCATTGATTTGTGTGCTTTCTTCTCAACTGTAGATCTGTGCACGATATTTAAATAACATTCCGGATCCCCCCCTCACCATTAAAGGAAGAACAGACCGGGGGGTCCGGAATCCAATCTAAGCCATGGATCTAGGCGCTGAAACCTGAGTTGTCCCGATGTGTGCATATGTTATCTTCGATTTCAGACCCCCTCCCCCCCATCGTTAAAGGTAGAATGGTTGGGGCGGTCTGGAAATATTTGTCGACCGTAGATTTGGGCGCGAACCTCTAAGCCATTTATACCTGCGTTGTGCTTAATTGTGAGCGCGACGGTGTATGTGTTCTGAAAACTTAGGATAAGCATGATCATGGGTTTTCCCAAGCTTTTCCATGTTTTAATCACCAAGGGGTTAGACATCAAAACTTCAAACATCAAAGGTATGGTTCAACATCAATCATCGTACTTGTTTTATTGAAATAAAGAAAACTACCCTATGCTCTAACCTAATTACCTATGACAATTATCCTAGATTAAACTGTTGGAATAAGAAATTACTCTATCCTGGGGATATCTGACCAAGATTAGGCAATCTGGTCAGATTTATTCACTAACTAATCTAAACTACTTGGCTAAGATTGAACAGTTTAGCCAAGCTTATTCACTACTCCTATCAACATCAATTTAAAATAACTTGGCCATGCTTGAAAGGTATGGACCAAGTCATTGTTATTGCATGGAGCTCTATTGAATTTATTTTATGCCCTCTTTATTCTTTTTCTTCTTTTCTTTTTTTCCTTTTTCTTTTCTTTCTTTTTCTTTTCTTTTCTCAAATTATTTGCAGAATGGACAATCATTTGACAAACAAAACATTTAAAGAGATGACATTTAGTCACCAGTTGATCCTATAAATTATAGGGTTATAACAAGGGCTCCACCTGGTGATGGTACTCTCCTTGTGAAGTGCCAAGAATCCTGATTCCTGATGTTTTGAAACTTTCTCCATAGTTGCCTTTGTTTCTTCATTGGTTTTATTTTTGAAAATTAGAAGATAATGTTCAAAGGCTTAGGACCTTCTCTGCGGGCTTCAACCATCTGATCAGATTTATTTTTCTCAAAAACTTGTAAACAAAATAAAAATGGTTTGTACAATGGAAAAGTGTGATTGCAGGTCCCTACTTAGGAAGTGAATAGTGCTTCAACATTCTTCCATTTACAGGTCCTCCTAGCAGATTTGTCCCATCACTGTTGTTGAGCAAGAAGGCATTATTTCCTCTGAATGCTTGAATCATGTAAGGTCCCTTCCATAGACTGTCTAATTTTCCATGCTTCCCCTTATATTCATTTTGGGCATCCCATCTCAAAACCAAGTCACCTAGCTCAAAGTCATCCTCCTTAGTTCTTTTTTCAAAGATCTTTTTAATGCTTTCTTGGACAACCTGAGTTTTGTTGTATACTTCTTCTCTGGATTGCTGCAATTGGATCATCTGGTTTATCCTTCTTTGGGAGTCATTCGACTCGAATTGCATCTCTTGCAGCAATTTCATGACCAGAACTCCTAAGGAAGTGGGAAAAACTACTTCAGTGCTATAGACCAACTAATATGGTGACATACCAATTGACCTCTTGGTGGTCAGTCTATCGGCCCATAGTGAGAAAACCAGCTTGTTATGCCATGACTTTTTGTTTTCTTGTAACGTCTTCTTTATAATATTCATCAGGGTTTTATTTGATGACTCCGCCAGCCCATTTCCCTAAGGATAATAAGTTGTGGAATGTCCCAAACCAATATGATACTGGTTGCAAAAATCTATGAGCTTCTTAGATCGAAAAGTAGCTGCATTGTCAGTTATAATATTTCTAGGACATCCAAAATGAGACAAGATATTATTTTCAAGAAATTTAATAATGACAGAATCAGTAGCTTGCCTGCTTGGTACAAATTCGATCCATTTTGTGAAATAGTCTGTAGCAGTGAGAACCCACCTGTGCTGGCCCGAAGAGGGAGGATGTATTTCTCCGATGAAGTCTAATCCCCATTGCTGGAAAGGAGCTTCCACAGAGTTTGGTTTCAGGGGAAAAGCAAGGAGCTTCTTTTTGCCCTCGAAAACTTGACACTTATGACACGAAGTCACTTTCTAATGCACATTAGGGAACAACATAGGCCAATAAAACCGAGCTCTGAGAATTTAATTAGTTGTGGTCTTCCATCTTAGATGACCACCACAGTCTCCTGCATGAAAATCCTACAATACTCTGTCATCTTCATCTTTTAACAGACAATTCAACAAAATACCTCTAGGACCCTTCCAATATAGATTGCCTTCTAGAATGCAAAATTTTAATGCTTTCAATTTCAAAAACCTAGCTTTAGTTTTAGTGAGACCAGGGGGAGCTTGTAAGTTATGCAAAACAAATATCAGGTCTGCATACCATGGAGAGTTCAGAAATACCTCTTTCACACTTGGAGTCACCTGCTCTCCCTGTTCATCTACTGCAACTAAGAAATTAATATCAAGAGCATGGAAATTGGATTCAGCCATTAACTTTGCTAGACCTTGACCTTTAATCATTTTAGTAGGCTTAATCTCTATGCCATACTCCAGAATGATAGCAATCCATTTTCCTCTTCTTCCATCTGGATTGTCCTGAGTTAAAATGTCTTTTACTACCGTGTTCGGAACATACGCGATGGTATGGGAATGGAGAATATATACTCTAAAATCTTTTATGGCTTTCACCAGGGAAAAAGCTTGTTTCTCCATTATTTTATAATTCAAAGAAGAATCTCTTAAAGATTTAATGAAAAAGGCTATGGGATGTTCATACCCTTTACTATTTTTCTATAGTAATATTGTTGCAATGGTATGTTCAAAAGAGAAAGAAAAAAGGTAAAAATCCTTGGTGAAATTAGGACTGATCAAGACTGGAGCCTATGTGAGTGCATGTTTGACTTGTTCAAAAGACTTCTTAGATTCAGTGTCCCACTTTATTTTTGTGTCCTTTTTTAACATGTTTGTGATGTCCCTGAGAAGCTCGGCCAGGTTAGGTATGAATCTTCTCAGAAAAATTATTTTTCCAATGAAAGACTAACTCCTTGATATTCCTTGGGTGTTCTAATTTTCGAATGGCTTCTATTATATTGGGATCTATCTTAATTCCATCCTTAGAGATTATGTGCCCCAATAGTTTACCTTCCTAAAGTCCGAAAAGGCTTTTATTAGGATTCAAAGAATTCCCAATCAAATACTCGTATGAGATGTCTTAAGTGCTCGTCATTGGATTTGGAAAACATAGTTACGTCGTCCAGATAAACGACAATAAATTTGCCAAGTTCATCCACAAAAGCGAGTCCATCACTCTTTGGAAAGTGGCCCCAGTGTTCATCAACCCGAAAGGCATTTTCGCGTACATGAAGGTGCCCCAAGGTGTTGTGAAGGTTTTTTTCTCTTGGTCATCTGGGTGAACAAGAACCTGGTTATAGCCTGAGAAACCATCTAGTAAGGAGATTCGGCTAGATCCAACTACCTTTTGTAATATGTGGTCCATTTTTGGAAATGGGTTATTGTCCTTTAAAGAAACTTTGTTCAGGTTTCAGAAATCAATGCAGAGCCTGATTTCCCCAGACTTCTTTCGTGTCAGGACCATATTTGAAACCCATTTTCAAAATCGCAAGGGAATTATGATTTTAGCATTGTACATTTTTTTAATTTCTTTTTCTATCAGGGGAAGTAACTTAGGATTGATTCTCCTGAGCTTCTGTCTGAAAGTTTTTTGATCTTCTTTTATCCGGATCCTATGTTGTATGATGCTTGTGTCATAAGATTTTAAATCTTCGTAACCCCAATCAAACATGTCCGTATATTCCTTGAAAAGTTCGATGTATTTGAGTTTCTGCTCAGGAGGTAAGGATTTAGAAAGTTTTTCTATCCTGGGCTTCTCTTCTTTTCCTATGTTAACATCTTCAACCTCTTTACCACTAGCTTCAATTTTTGGTTTTTTAGCTACATCATTAAAATAAAAAAGGTCTTCTAAAGGAACTAAATCCCTAGGTAAAACTTTACCTTTTAAATGCAAAACACCAGATTCTAACTCATGTTCACCTAACTCTCCTAAATCTATCTTATTCACACTATCATTTCCAAAATCAGATCTATTTACATTTTCATCCTCGTTTTCTAGGTCTATGTTTATACACTCGAAATCATTTTTACACTGTAGAAAATCTTCAATTTGGTCATCGTTCCCAAATACCTACCAGTATATGATGTTGTCAGGTACAGTTGGTCTGCACTTCACCTCCACCATGTATGGGCAAGTGGAATGAAAAGGTATCGTGCACGTAGCTGCTGACATAGCTAACCCATCTGCTAAAATATTTTGTCCCCTAGGCATAACCTGTAAATCAACTTCAGTGAAACATTTAAGGGCATCCAAAACAACATTCCCTATGTTCAAGCACCCACTTGAACCTATGAGGACAAAAGTCCACCCTAGCACCTCCCTTCCACCCTGAAATATAAATCTTTGCTACTGAAACTTATTACAGTGATATGATCTTCAACAATGGCTTACCAAACTCATGATTGTTCTGTTGCATTTCGTTGCTCTGTCTGCCTCATTGCCTTTCTACACACATGACTTGCGATGTCTGTTCTTCTGCTTTTTATGCTCTGTGCGCCATGTCCATTCACTGCATAGTTCCTCTTCTATTCAATTCAGCTGCTGCACTCTCATCCTTCTTCACACATGAATCACCTTCACCAACAACAACCACAGCAAACTCCAATAGCAACGATAACACCATCTCTTCTCTATATTGTGTATTTATAGCTTATGTGCACCTTGTGCATGCAATGTTCGTAATGCCTCTGCATGATGACTCCATGTCGTTATCCTCCACCTCTCGAGTGCTCTGTCTGATCATCATCGTGACTCTTCAGCTTCTCTGGTGGTTCTCCCCTCGTGTCGAGCATCACTGTATGTTATACTGAGATTTCTCAGCCTCTCTTCCAGTTTGAGACTCTTCGTCTTCTCTGTGACAGTCGAACTCACCTTCCCTGTTTCAGTTACAGACCTCAATGCACATCAGCTATCAATCGCCTCCACGAACATCTTCATCCCTCTGAAAGACTCTTCACCTCCTCTGTCAGTCATCCCAAAGTGTTTTCGAGTCCTCTGGCAGAAACCATCAGTGGTTTTTGGCAGTTACACTGTATCATGCTACAATTGCCCTCCGATCTTTTTCAAATTCCTCTGTACCATTGGATATGCAGCGATCAAATCTGGACGGCCAGAATCTGTGCTCCCAGATCTACGGTCGAGATTGGATTCTAGAGCCCCCCTACCATTCTATCTTTAAGCAGAAGGGGGGGGTTTGGAATTGGGTGTGCATCTCTCGAGCGGTCAGGATTAAAGTACCCAGATCAACGATGCTCATGCGATTCCAGACCCCCTTTTCCATTCCACCTTTAATTAAAGGGGGGGGTTCGGAATGGTGGGGTATCAAGGAAGGGCCCCATTCCTGTCATGTCACCTTTTGTATCGTTCTCCTCCCCACCAGCCATCTGTTCTCCACCTGACCGTGCGACAAGGATCGTTCAATTTAGCCCCTCCTTGTCCTTCGACATCGGTCCATCTCCTAATTACCGAAACTCCGAAGTGGTGTAAATCTGCTGACGTCACACGTGGATTGACACGTGTTGAATACTACCACGTGTCACTCTGATTCGTGACTTACATGTGCTTGAAATGTTGAATCAGTCTGACACTTGTCATTACTTGGTTGTGCCACGTGTTCCTAGCTGACGTGGTATGCTGACGTGAGTCGGATCGACAGTCCAGATGTGATCTTGATTCAATGGCTACGATTGAATCACAATTTCATGATTTCGGCATTCTTGTTGCATCGGGTTCTTTGCCTCTCCATGTCGCGATTCACGAAACTCCGATATGGAGTCAGATCAATGGTTCAGATCTGATCTTGGTTCAATGGCTATGATTGAATCGTGATTTCGCGATTTCGGCATTCTTGTTGCATTTAGTTCTTTGCCTCTCCATGTCGCGATTCGCGAAACTCCGATATGGAGTTAGATCAACGGTCCAGATATAATATCTATTCAACGGCTGCGATTAAATCGCGATTTCACATATCGCGATATTGGGATTCTTGATGTTAATAAACTTTGACATATCCAACTCTTGATCCCCGAAACTCCGACATGAACTGGAATCAACAGACCAGATTCAACCTTAATCTAACGGCTCAGATTAGATCGCGATTTTGCATATCGCTATTTCAAGAGGTTAGGGAACCCTGTTCCTTTGACTCTCCAGTCAGCAAAATGACGATCTATCTCCATGCATCTTGCCTGTAAATGGACGGTCCTCCTTCTTTCGGGATTTTGTACGCATGCTTCTCCTTGCACTTTAAAGAACATGTAGGTTCTTCTTGATCCAATGATGTTCGGATCCCGTGCTTAGATCTAATGCCTGAGATCTATCCTCCTCTTCAGCATGCTCTTCTTATCTACATTCATATCTGATGGCCATCGGGAATTCAGGATGGGATCCAACGATCACCAACGCTTCTCCTCCAAGATTACACTGTTCCTGTTTTTCCATCGATGCACACTCTGATCTTGTCATCAATGACAAGCGCATTCCCTCTGCAGCGTCTTCCCAAACTGCTTCTGATGCCCATTTGTTCCCTTCTTCCTATACTAATGCCATCTTCATTGTTGTACTTTCCATCAATGACAAGAATACACTACCTGTTAAACATTTGCCAACAATCTCCCCCTTTGGCATTGATGGCAACTAAGGCACCCAAATTCTTTTCTCCCCCTTTGACATCAATGTCAAATAAGAGGCATGCTCCCCCTGAGATATTGCAGTAATTTTAGGAGGCATTAGATATTCAAACAATACACAAATCCCCCTAACAAGATGGACTCTTTAGGTGTGAAACGAAATGACACCCAGGTTTTGTCTGAGATATTCAAATGGTGTCTTGGCTAGGGGTTTAGTAAAGATGTCTGCAATTTGTTCTGTAGTGGGAATGTAATGGACCTGAACAATCTGATTGGTGACCTACTCTCTCAGAAAATGATATTTTATGGGAATATGTTTTGTCTTGGAGTGGAAGACAGGATTTTTTGACACATTGATGGCACTAGTGTTATCACAATGAATTGGGATTGGTGCAGTGTATTTTACCTCTAAGTCTGCAAGTGTCTGAATCATCCATAATACCTGAGTGCAACAGGTAGCAGCAGCAATGTACTTTGCCTCTGTGGTTGATAAAGAGATGGAACCTTTCTTTTTACTAAGCCATGCTACTAAGGAGTCACCCAAGAAGAATGCTCCTCCACTGATGCTTTTTCTCTCATCAACACAGTTTGCCCAATCTGCATCTGAATAAGCAGTCAACTGAATACTTTGATTTCTGGGATACCATAGACCATAAGTCATTGTCTCTTTCAAATACCTGAATATCCTTTTGACAACTTGCAAATGACTCTGTTTAGGTGTAGCCTGATATTTTCATACCATTCCTATAGCATGCATTATGTCTGGGCGAGATGTTGTGATGTACATTAGGCTTCTTATCATTGATCGATATGAGATTTGATCAACATCAGGTGAATCATCATACTTGCTTAGTTTACATCCAGTTACCATAGGTGCACCCACTGGTTTAGAATCTTCCATTTGAAACCTTTTCAACATTTCTCTTAGGTATTTTTCTTGAGAAATGAACATCCCTTCGGGCCTCTGAGTAATTTGCAGACCAAGGAAAAATGACAGTTCTCCTATCATAGACATTTCAAATTCAGACTCCATGGCAGAAGCAAACCATTGTACCAATGAATCCTTATTACATCCAAAGATGATGTCATCTGCATAGACCAGTATGATCAGCAAATCATTATCCTTTGTCTTAATATACAGATTGTTGTCAGTTGTTCCTCTCTTGAATCCTTTTTTTTTGAGATACGTATCTAGTCTGTGATACCAGGCTCGAGGGGCTTGTTTTAACCCATATAAAGCTTTCTTCAACTTGCATACTAATTCAGGGTTATCAGACAATTTGAAACCCTCTGGTTGTTCCATGTAGACTTCTTCACTTAAATCTCCATTGAGAAAGGCTGACTTGACATCCATTTGATATACTTTAAACCTTTTATGACAAGCATAGGCAAGAAACATTCTGATAGCTTCTAATCTTGCTATGGGCGCAAATGTTTCATCAAAATCCAGTCCTTCTATCTGAGCATAGCCTTTACATACTAACCTCACTTTGTTTCTGATGACTTGTCCTTGCTCATTCAACTTATTCTTAAAGATCCATTTGGATCCAATGACGTTTTTACCTTTGGGTCTTTGAACCATCTCCCATGTATTGTTTTTCTCAATCTGATCAAGTTCTTCATTCATTGCTTTAACCCAGTGATCATCTTTGTTGGCTTCATTAAAATTCTTGGGTTTCGGCATGGATATGAGAGCTATATGAGATTGTTCGGTGGTTTTGATTAGCTTTCTCTTGGTTTGTACACCTTTGTCTTTTTCCCCAATTATCTGACTTGCATGATGTTTTTTTTGAATGATTCTGGAGGAGGAATTTGTAGTTGACTGTTGATTTGAGTCTGTCTGAGTGTCTGAGTCTTCATCTAATTCAGAGTCTTTGTTTTCTAATTCTTGGACCTGTTCATCTTCAGCTTTAGCTGTGTCTTCTGTAGAAAACTCATTACTATATACCTCTCTTGCTGGGATTCCTTCATCAATTTTTACATCAATACAGTCAACCATTTTATGCAACCTCTTATTGTAGCATCTATATCTTTTACTGTTTGTAGCATAGCCTAAGAAGATACCTTCATCATCCCTATCATCATATTTTCCGAGGTTTTCATCATTATTCTTTATGTAGTATTTACTCAAAAAGAATCTGAAGTGTTTGATTGAGGCAGGTCTTCCAAACCATAATTCATAAGGGGTCTTGTTACTTTGTGGTATGAGGTGGGATTTGTTGAGAACATGGACTGTTGTGTGTATGGATTCCACCCAGTAGGTTTGACCAATGTTCTTCTCATTCATCATTGACCTAGCCATTTCCTGCACTATTCTGTTTTTCCTCTCAACAAATCCATTTTGTTGTGGAGTTCTTGGGATTGTGTATTCTCTCTTGATCCCATGCTCATCGCAGAATTCCTTGAAGTCTCTTGACATAAACTCTCCTCCCCGATCTGATCTTACTGCCTTTAGCCTCTTACCTGTTTGAGTCTCTGTTAAAGCCTTAAATGTTTTAAACTTCTCAAATGCTTCATCTTTTTCTTTGAGAAAGGAAACCCATGTAAGTCTGGAGTAATCATCGATAATCAACATGAAGTAGTTTTATTTCGTTGTGCCTTCCTATCTTGATGGTCCACATAAATCCATATGAACTAGTTGGAGTGGTTTTTCTGTTGAAGTAAATCTCTTGGACTTAAACTGTGTCCTGTTTTGCTTCCCTACCTGACGGGGTTTACACATTGACTCTTGGGGCTTTGATATTATTGGAAGATCTTTTACTGCCTCGATATTTTTGAGTTTGATTAAGTGATCAAAGTTTAGATGTCCAAGTCTCCTATGCCATAACCATCTTTCATCATGTTTTCTTAGATGAAATTCTTCTCTATTTTCTTTTAGCACATATACATTATTTTCTGTCCTTATGACTTTGGCCACCACTTGTCCTGAGTTTACAGACTTTATCTTGCAGTCCTTGGACGTGAACAACACCTCACATCCTCTGTCACACATTTGACTTACACTGAGAAGATTATGTTTCAGCCCATCCACAAGTAGAACATCTTGGGCTTTTCCTATTCCATTACTTAAGCTCACCATCCCTTTGCCTTTTATTTTCCCTGGACTATCATTTCCAAAGGTTACGCTTCCTGATTTTCTTTCACTTAGAGATAGAAACTTGCCTTTGTCTCCCGTCATGTATTTGGAGCATCCACTATCTATATACCAAGGGTTCATTTTTCGTTGAGCGGACAATACTAATCCACACTTGTTACTTTCCTTCTTCTTCCAAAACTTGACATTTTCAGCAGGG
>ML780429.1:705748-744941 GCA_009831015.1 Picea engelmannii | reverse complement strand
AGGAAACCCATACAGGGTAAAAACCTCTTTTTCTTTATATGATAAGTAATAGTTACATTCTTTACATTATCATACATATGAGAACCAACTCATAATGAGGCTATAACCTCAATTTTTCAAGCTGCTACTTGTTGAGAGCACCGACTCTCTGTTTTCTCTAGCACCCACTAGACGGAAGCACCAACTCCCTGGTTTCTCTAGCACCTACTAGAAGGAAGAACCAACTCCCTGGTTTCTCTAGCACCAACTAGAAGGAAGCACCAACTCCTTGAGTGTTTCCAACACCAACTGGATGGAAGCAACAACTTCCAATCATACAGGCACCAACCTGTATAACAGAGAACAAGAGTTCTCCCTTGCACCACCCTGCCACCCTTGTTTCTCTGGCTGCAACCAGATGGAAGCTACAACTCCCTGTGTTCAAGCACCCACTTGAACCTATGAGGACAACAGTCCTTCCTAGCACCTCCCTTCCACCCTGAAATATAAATATTTGCTACTGAAACTTATTACAGTGATATGATCTTCAACAATGGCTTACGAGACTCATCACTATTCTGTTGCATTCCGTTTCTCTGTCTGCCTCATTGCCTTTCTGCACACATGACTTGCGTTATCTGTTCTTCTTGTTTTTATGCTCGGTGCGCCATGTCCATTCACTGAACAGTTCCTCTTTTGTTCAATTCAACTTCTGCACTCTCCTCCTTCTTCACACATGAATCACCTTCACCAACAACAACCACAACAAACTCCAACAACAATGACAACCCCATATCTTCTCTGTACCGTGTATTTATAGCTTCTGTGCACCTTGTGCATGCAATGTTCGTAATGCCTCTGCATGCTGACTCCACGCCATTATCCTCCACCTCTCGAGTGCTCTGTCTTATCATCATCGTGACTCTTCAGCTTCTCTGGTAGTTCGCCCCACGTGTCCAACATCACTGTATGTTATACTGAGATTCCTCAGCCTCTCTGCCAGTTTGAGACTCTTCGTCTTCTCTGTGATAGTCGAACTCACCTTCACTGTTTCAGTTACAGGCCTCAATGCTCATCAGCTATCAATCACCTCCACGAACATCTTCATCCCTCTCAGAGACTCTTCACCTCCTCTGTCAGTCAGCTCGAAGTGTTTTCGAGTCCTCTGGCAGAAACCATCAGTGGTTTCTGGAAGTTACACTGTATCGTGCTACAGTTTCCCTCTGATCTTGTTCAAATTCATCTGCACCGTTGGATATGCAGCGAGAAAATATGGACGGCCAGGATCTGTGCTCCCATATCTATGGTCAGGATTGGATTCTGGAGCCCCCCTGCCATTCTATCTCTCGAGCGGTCAGGATTAAAGTACCCAGATCAACGACGCTCATGCGATTTCGGACCCCCTTTGCCATTCTGCCTTTAATTAAAGGGGGGGGGGGGGTCCAGAATGGTGGGGTATCTAGGAAGGGCCCCATTCCTGTCGTGTCACATTTTGTATCATTCTCCTCCCCACCAACCATTTGTTCTCCACCTGACCGTGCGACAAGGATCGTTCGATTTAGGCCCTCCTTGTCCTCCGACATTTGTCCATCTCCTGATTACTGAAACTCCGAAGTGGTGTAAATCTGTTGATGTCACACGTGGATTGACATGTGTTGTATACTGCCACGTGTCACTCTGATTCGTGACTTACATGTGCCTGAAATGTTGAATCAGTCTGACACTTGTCATTACCTGGTTATGCCACATGTTCCTAGCCGACGTGGTATGGTGACGTGAGTCAGATCGACAGTCCAGATGTGATCTTGATTCAATGGCTATGATTGAATCACGATTTCACGATTTCGGCATTCTTGTTGCATCGGGTTATTTGCCTCTCCATGTCGTGATTCACAAAACTCTGATATGGAGTCAGATCAACAGTTCAGATCTGATATTGGTTAAATGGATATGATTGAATCATGATTGCGCGATTTCGACATTCTTGTTGCATTTGGTTCTTTGCCTCTCCATGTTGTGATTCGTGAAACTCCGATATGGAGTTAGATCAACAATCCATATCTGATCTCTATTCAACGACTGTGATTAAATCGCGATTTCGCATATCGCGATATTGGGATTCTTGATGTTAATAAACTTTGACATCTCCAAATCTCGATCCCCGAAACTATGACATGAACTGGAATCAACGGACCAGATTCAACCTTAATCTAATGGCTCAGATTAGATCATGTTTTCGCATATCACGATTTCGAGAGGTTAGGGAACCCTGTTCCTTTGACTCTCTAGTCAGCGAAATGATGATCTATCTCCACGCATCTTGCCTGTAAATGGACAGTCCTCCTTCTTTCAGGATTTTGTATGCCCGCTTCTCCTTGCAGTTTAAAGAATGTGCAGGTTCTACTTGATCCATTGATGGTCGGATCCCGTGCTTGGATCTAATGCCTGAGATCTATCCTCCTCTTCAGCATGCTCTTCTTATCTACATTCATATCTGACGGCCATCGAGAATTCAGGATGGGATCCAACGATCACCGACGCTTCTCCTCCAAGCTTACACTGTTCCTATTTTTCCATCGATGCAGACTATGATCCTGTCATCAATGACAAGCACATTCCCTCTGCAGCGTCTTCCCAAACTGCTTCTGATGCCCGTCTATTACATTCTTCCTATACTCATGCCATCTTCACTGTTGTACTTGCCATCAATGTCAAGCATACGCTACCTTTTAAACATTTTCCAACAGATGTTTTGTTGCATACTCACCATTGATTTTCTTGATAATTAATTCAGAATCGCCTCTTACCATGATTTGTTTGGAACTAACTTTCTTTAGAAGTTTTAGACCGAGCATCAAAGCTTCATACTCGAAAATATTGTTAGTGCATTGAAAATTTAATTTGTAAGAATGGTTTTCTGAATACCTGGATTTGTGATTTTGCAACCAAACTCCTACTCCATATCCTTGTTTGCTTACGGCTCCATCAAAGTCCATGCTCCAAAAATATGCTAGCAATTCTTCACTTATCACATTTTTCTTTCTTTCTACCTCAGTGATTTCTTGGCCTTCATTCAGATCAAATGTATCTTCTTCCAACTGAGCAATTTGTTCTCCCATATCACCGTCATTATATAGGATGAAGGAATCTAGGTCAGAATGTGTAGAGTACAGGGGATAGTTATGTGGCTTATCTTGGCTTCTAACCATATACTTCATCAACGTCTCTCTGTACAGTCTTCTCTATTCCCTGAACACTGGGATGGTGGCATATGACATATCCAACTACAAAGTACCTTTCAATTTTCCCCCCCAAGACCTGGACAACAACATACCATATTTTGGGGGAATGTCTATGACCACAACATCCATAACCATGCTTTTTGCTGGAATTTGAATGAGAGTGATACATAAGTCTTTGATCAATCCGATACATATGACTTTGCTAGAGTCAAAAGAGTCTAAGTCCTTATAAGGTCTGGTGACCTCGAGTCCTAGTTTTTCCATCACTGCTTTAGGCACCAAGTTGTGGGAAGCACCTGAATCTAACATATCATTATGAAAAATTAGGTCATGTATATTAAGGCTAAAGTAAAAAGGAGCGAAAACACCATTGTCCTGACCATCAACTTCGGGGCCAAACAGGAGTTCAGGTTGATCATCAGTAAGATTTACAGTGTCCGAATGATTCGTTGATCCAACAGGTAAGGCCTTCGTGCCTATGTCAGGTTCAATGCTCAACGATTTGATCACCTATGATTGATAAGCATCTTTACTCATCAACTTAGAAAGGGGAATGGGAATTTTCACTTTGGCTAATTCCCCTTCGAGGCTGAAAGGTGTAGGTGCTCTGCTTTGGCTCAACAATTCTGATTTGTCCACCATAGTCTTCTGGCCAGAAGTATTTGGTGGGTTGGTTGATGAAACCTCAGTATGTGTTGATCTTTGTAAAATTGTAGGGTTTCTTTTTTCTAGAGCTTCAACATTACCTTTCTTAGGGGTCTTCTTGGTAGAAGGCTCAGGGGCTTTCTTGATTTCGACCACTTTCTTCATTTCAGTTACCTTTTTGGGGGAATTTTCATTTGTCTTCTTACTCCGCAAATTGTATTGCCTATGTACCTCCATAATGGAATTTTCAAATGCATGTTGTTCAGTATCTTCAGCTTCTTCGCTCACCTGCATTTGAGAAAGGAGGAAAAGTTCTTTCTCTTCTTGAGTGAGAAAAATAGCTTCGTTATCGTGAATGCCCATGAGGTTTGTGTGTGTGTCCTCTAATTCTTCAATTACCTCTTCTCCTTCATCAACATAATTTTCATGTAGGGGTGGTCTGATCTATTGATTAGGACCCCTCTGTTCTCTTTGATCCCTGGGATCTCTCTGCCTGATTTGAGGAGGATTCCTTCTGAAGTTGGGATTCTAAATTTGTGGAGCAGGTTGATTTTCTCTAGGAGAATTTCTTTCATATACAGTGAGTCTCTCCATCATCCTTTCCATTTCTCTAGCTAAGGAATCCAATTTGGCATTAGAAGAAGATTTGGAAGGTTCTTCTTTAATCGCGACTCTCCTTTCGGTCCTCTGTCATGCCCTTTTAGCCAATAGGTTGGCCTCCACACTTATTGCACTTTTCTGCATATCTTCCAGGGTGGTGGAGTTTCTTTCCCGTAATTGATATGACATATCAGCATCAAAACCATCAGGGAATTTTATCAGTGCTAAACCTTGTGGGGGTTTAATATTGGCTGGAATTGCGTTGTACAAATTATTGAAGCGGGTGTAGTAATCTTTAACGGTCTCACCTTGATTCCTTCTGATGTTTTCATATTCTGACAAGATTTGCAGAGGATTTTTATTTACCTCCCATCCGTCTAGAAAACTTCTTTGAAATGTTGTAAGGTTGAGCACTAAGGTAGCACGTAAACCCTTGTACCATTTCTTAACATCACCGGTCAAACTCTGTGCAAACAATGTCATTTGAATGTCAGTCTCATCTACTTCCTGCAGATCAATATATTCATTCATTTTATCAATGTTTTGCTATGTGCTCAAGGGACCTATTCCATCGAACTGTGGAAGTCTCGTTTGATAATCCTGGGGCATAGCATGTAGAGGTGTGGCCAACACCAAGGGAGAATATCTGACTGTCATGATAGGTGGAGGGGGCGGGACAACAACCTGGATGATAGGTGTGGTAGTGACAAAAGACGAGGAGGAGGAGGAGGGGCTTGCTGGCACGCAGTGAGTAGTTTGAGGGTTCGCAGTGGGAGATAGTATTTCAGGGGTCTGGGGTTGCAAGGTTTTTGGATCTAAAACAATTTCAGTCACAAAGTTGTCAGATTTTGTTCTAAATAGGCTTTGTTCAAAAATGGTGTCAAAGTTAAGATCTTGAAGGGTAACAAGTTCCTCTAGAAGAGAAGGGAACCTCTGAAGGGGACTATGCCTTCCTGAAATTTCTATGGTGGTTTTCTTTCTGAGTAACTGTTCTGGATTATCAAATGCTATTGTGGGTTCTGGGTCTGGGTGGGATCGAGTATAAGTTCTTTTAGGAGCCAGATTTCTTTTCTAATTATATATATATATATATATATATATATATATATATATATATATATATATATATATATATATATATATATATATATATATATTTAGTTTTATGAATCTTAAAAATAATATGTACAAGCTTCAACAACCTCTAAACATTATTGCTTTTGCAGATTTATGATTTGTTTAGAAACAAAGCTTTCTTCTAAGGGAAAGAAAACATGGGTTTGAAAAGTTTGCTTCCCCAGTATGGTCGCCAGTATGTTAGCGCTCTGTAAATTCCTAGAGGTTGTTAGGAAAGAAGAAATCTACGACATGTAACTTTATCCAACGACTTCGAAACTAGAATCTAGCCCTACCAGCTTCAGAGAGGGATCTCTCTATATGATTCAGATATGTTTTGAGCTTAATATATTAGGCTAGTTAAATAAATAAGATTGAAAAGGTTTGTTGTTTTTGTTGACTTAGCTGAAAGGGATTTACGCATCCATTGGGCTATGGGGTCTGTGTTATAGAGATAAAAATCTATACTAGAAACAAAAGATTCTTTTCACAGGGCGGGATAATGCATTCGTTGGATTCTTTTAGCAATAAAATGATGAACAGCGGAAAAGATGAGAATATCAATTAAAGTAAAGAAGCAGTTAAGAATTTCTTCACTGTAATATCAGAAGATAAACATTAAGATATTTCAAAGTCTGAAACAGGGTATACAAAGATAAATCCTGCAACATGTGTTACTTTTAAAAGATTTAAATTAGAAAACAAAATGACAACTGAGCAAGGAAACATTCAACATAGAAAAGAAAACATCACCAATGAATAACACGCGAGAATCCTATGAAAAACGCCTCTTTGTATTAATGGAAGATCTCTTGAAAAAGATTACAGTCTTGTAGCTTGCAGGGCATAAAGACAACCCTCAATACTTCAAAGTTTGAAGTATTTATAATTGAAATTACAAACGATCCTGTCATTAAAGATCAGGACGTGGAAAATCTAAATTTAGCTAACTAACTTAACAAGAAACAAAAATCTAGGAAACTGTTTGATGATGTGTCGAAACTTCATGATGTTTTCTGGGTGAACTGTTGGTGAGGCCTCCGCACAACCTCGTCTGAATGGATAGTTGATTGGGCTTGGACAAATCATCGACTACTCGATCAGATTGCAAAGCTCTTCACATTGAAGGTGACTAGGAATGCTGACTTTGAGAAATCTACGATATACTTCATCCATCTTCGTGTACTTGGCAAAAGTTGGCTTGGTGATGAATATGTACTGGATTTCATGTTGTATGCCGATGTCCAATTGTAAAGCATCCAAGAATTCCTTACCAGTGATACTGGCTTGTATTCCTGAAAATTTTGAGCTATCCTTAGCCACAGTGGCTAGTCTCTTTTCATAATCGGGGAGTGTCATCAATTTGTCATTTATAACTCTCAAACCAGGAAGGCCTTTCTTTTGTAGAGCTTTGATCTTGTTGAAAAATATTTGTACTCTTGCGTCCATGGTCTGAACCTTTTCCTCCAGCTGTAGCATCAGTCCTCTCTTGGTTAGGACCCTCTTGACCTCGAGGATGGTCTTTGTCCTATCTTCAATCTTCAACTCCTCTAGCTCCTCTCTGGTTTTGGAATTTAGAAATTTGATGATCTCAGTAGCTTATGTGGGCATCTCTCCCAGTTCCGCTCTTATCTTCTCGATGGCCTACTGACTTCTTTGCACTAGCTCGTTTTTCTTGAACATGATTTGTATCATCGGTCATATTTCATTCATGGACTTGGTGATGTCCATCCAGACACTTTCTTTGACCTCAGCCAGTGTTTTTCCCACCACTGTTTGCTTTTGAAGCTGTTGCAGTTCCTGTTTAAGCTTTCCTGAAGTTTGTTTCTCCTTGGTGTAGCTGGTTTGGAAGGAGGATTTGAGTTCCTGAAGGTTCTCAATCTCCTTTTAAGCCTGCTAATCTCTGTCTCTTGCAAATTCATGTGTTCCATGGATTTAGCCAGCTCGACTGTCTTTTCCATAGCTGTCAGTGGAGTTGCTGAGGGGATTTCTACTACATATGTTGTGCTCACTCCTGTGAGTGGAACTACGCTCAGTGGAATGACCTCCATGGGCTTTGACTGCTCCTTTTCCTTCAATAGTTTTTCAAATTCTGCTTCCATTTCCTTCAACTGTGCATTCTGCTCCATGATCAGTTTGAGCATCTCATCCTTCTCCCCTTTAGTCTCTGCTATTTCCTTCGTCTGTGAGTCTTTTGTTGATGGATTTTTTTACTCTTGCCTCAGAGAAGCTATATCAACATTTTTATTTTTGGGCATCTCCTCGACTACTTTCACGTTTGAGGGGTCATATCTGATCTTGAGGACCAGTTCCTCCAATGTCTTAATCCTGTTATGATTGGAAAAGGATGATATTTTTTCTAACTTCAGTTCCGTCTGGACATTATTCAGAGATACTTGTAACTTGGAGGCAGCAGTGGAAGCATGTGCTAACATAGAGAAAACCATTTCTCTAGTTTTCTTGTGCAAATCCATCTAATCAGTTGGATGCACATCTTTAGTCTGAATTTCAAACGTTGCACTTTTGTAATTGGTGATTACCTTCGGGTCTGTCACCTGTGCTTGTAGAAACACCATGTGCATTCTACTCTTCTCAGTGTCAAATACAGACAATAGTCAGTGTTTTGCAGTGGATGTTTTCTTCCAGAACTGAGCATACGTGCTGCTGGTCAGCGTCTAATTTTTCTTTTTGATCAGATCATACTTTTCAAAGATACTCAATTTCGGTCCTATTTTGCTCGGCTGGATGGATGGTGGAGTATCTGTATGCTTTTTGGGAAACACTGTAGTCGTGATTTGTTTGTTGCTTGTACTAAGGAGCAACTGATCAACCTCCAAAGTGGTAGTGGATTGGATTCCCTTTTCATTAGTCGTGTTGGGTGCCTGACTGGTTTTTGGCCTCTTGGTATGTAATTGAAATTCTTCAGATGATACTTCAGTGACAAAAGGTGAAACATCCTTCCTAGGCCTTTTCTCCTTGGGAGCCTATGGTGTAGTCATCTGTGAGACAGTGATTGAAAGGTCTTGTTGTTCTATCTTAGCCAGAGTGTTTGGCTCCCATTCTGTCTGGTTGGAAAACTTCTCTACCTCAGGACTGGATGTGTGAACATACGTGATATTCTTATTTTTTACCCTCATCTCAGAAATTATCTCGCACGGATCATAGTGCCATGCGAAACTAACAAAAAACTTCATTTCTCTTAGCAGTCTGTCTGCTTCCTCCCTGGCACCTCGGCTATTGCAAATGAATGATCCTATTTGACCTTTGATCCTAGGTTGTTTCTTCTTTTTCAGAGACTCAAAATGAATGTCATCTGAATTGATCATCTAACTTACGTACTCTAGGGAACAAATCCTCATAGGAAGATATTTGGGTAACTTGTATGGGGCCAATTCGTATCCATACACTCTGATCTCTATGTGGTCCTGGTACAGGTACCAGTCTCTCTTTTTTGCAATCCGAGAGGTATCAGATCCTCTGAATTTCCTCGTTTATTATAGGTTTGGGTCTTCTTCTGAGCATACTCACCACTGGGTGGTAGAAATGCTCGATGAACTGCTTGAAACTGAATTCTATAGAGTTATGTCTGAGCATCGAAGTCCACATTGTCATTGCCTATGGTCTTGCATTTTTATCCATCTTTTGCATTGAAAAGGAAAATGTGTCCGCTTGAAAGAAAACGAACAGGTAAGACAGTATTAAAGAATACCGGAACATGCCTTCTATGGTGAAGTTAATGAATTTTTCATGAATGATCTCCTCCAGGAACGTACTGTAGTTGAACTGAGTAGTGGGTCTCTCATCTTTGGAAAAAATGGACAGAAATCCCAAGATGGGTTCATCCACCCATTGATCCGAAAAATATCCAAGCAAGGAACATATTGACGTGATGACCTAGTTTCCCTTTACTGAGAATAGGGAAGAAGGATAAGGGGGGTTTGTAGTGGGGAGATGAGCAGACTGTGGGAGGAAAAGCTCAAAAATCTGAGCTCTTTGGGGAAAATAAAGCTTCTATAGAGCTCCATGATGATTTCGAGGTTGAAAGGTGAGGCAGATTCAGCTCTGGGTATATGCATCATTTGGTCAATGGTTTCTGGTGTGATGAGGAAAAGAATTTTTCCGGACGAAGACATAATATCCCTTTTTTCAGGGATATAATGGGCCTGGAATTTGAGGGTGAATTTGGGAAAGTGGTGAATCTGGGGGAAAAGATACAGGGAATATTTGACTCCCAAAGACTAATTTCATTGCTCTGGTCAAGGAAAACCTCTTTGAGCCATGACTGCAAGTCTACGAAGCTGAATTCACATATGGGGTCTGTGATTAAATGGTCTTTGTATGCTAGGGGGATCTTGATGAGGTCGATAGGCGACGGGAGGAAAGGATTTTCCTCAGCTTCTGTCCTCTTTGATTTTGGTGCCATCGCTGTAAAAATACCTACAAATCAAAAAGTCATTAGTGGGGATGATGGTGACTTGGGATGTTTGATTGAAACAGAGAGAAAACGAGGAAAAATGCTCTAGTGCGACAGGAAAGGTATTTTCTGGTAAGATGACACAATAAGCAATGGAAGAAAGAAGGGAGACAGTGGTTTTGAGTGAACGGATATCTGTTGGGCATGGGGGACAGGTCAACAGGCTAACAGATAAGTTAGCCAGTAATAAATTGCCAATGAATCGTTTGGAGTGTGAGATGGCAGGTAATAATGAATGATGAATACGACCAGGCAACGTGGTTGGAGTTGATTGGGGAGTAACCATGGTGAGGGGACTGGTAAAGGGATAACAAGGGGAATGGACTGACAGAGTAATGAGAAGTGACCTCTAGTGGAAAAACATGGATAATGATGTCATGGGGTGATGGGGCATGTCAGAATTGATAGGCGGTGGAAGTCTGAACCAATGAATTTATGCCACGTAGAGGAAAAGGGCCCACCAGAGAATATTCCATTCTAGACTCCCCCCTCCGTTAAAGATAGATCAGTCGAGGGCGCTCGAAAAACACCACTAGTCGTTGATTTGTGTGCTTTCTTCTCAGCCGTAGATTTGTGCATGATATTTAAATAACATTTCAGACTCCCCCCCACCCCCCACCATTAAAGGCGGAACGGATGGGGGGGTCCGTAATCCAATCTAAGCCATGGATCTAGGCACTGAAACCTTAGTCGTCTAGATGTGCGCACATGTTATCTTCAATTCTGAACTGTCCCCCCACCGTTAAAGGTAGAACGGTCGGGGGGGTTCGGAAAGATTTGTCGACCGTAGATCTGGGCGCGAGCCTCTGAGCCATTCATACCTATGCTATGCTTAATTGTGAGCGCGACAGTTTATGTGTTCTAAAAACTTAGGATAAGTGCAATCGTGGGTTTTCCCAAGCTTTTCCATGTTTTAATCACCAAGGGGTTAGACATCAAAAATTCAAACATCAAAGGTATGGTTCAACATCAATCATCATACTTGTTTTATTGAAATAAAGAAAACTACCCTATGCTCTAACCTAATTACCTATGGCAATTAGCCCATATTAAACTATTGGACTAAGAAATTACTCTATCCTGGGGCTATTTGACCAAGATTAGGCAGTCTGGTCAGATTTATTCACTAACTAACCTAAATTACTTGGCTAAGATTGAACAGTTTAGCCAATCTTATTCACTACTCCTATCAACATCAATTTAAAAGAATTTGGCCATGCTTGAAAGGTATGGACCAAGTCATTGTTATTGCATGGGGCTCTATTGAATTTCTTTTATGCCCTCTTTATTCTTTTTCTTCTTTTCTTTTTTTCTTTTTTCTTTTCTTTTCTTTTCTCAAATTATTTGTAGAATGGACAATCATTTGATAAACAAAACATTTAAAGAGATAACATTCAGTCACCAGTTGATCCTATAAATTATAGGGTTATAACAGGTCACATACACTTTGACAACCTTATCAAAGCCAACAGAAAGGAAGCCATTAGAGAAATTCCCCATATCATGAAACCAACCAATAATTTATGCAAACATTGTCAACAAGGAAAGAAAACAAAGACCAGGTTCAAATCAAAGGAATACTCAACGACAAGACCACTGGAAATTGTGCATATTGATCTAGTTGGACCAACTATAGAAAAGGGTTTAAAAGGTGAGAAATACTTTATATTATTAGTTGATGATTATAAAATAATGATTACAGTTTTATTTCTCATGAATAAGTCATAATATTTTGAAAACTTCAAGGTATACAAGGAAATGGTTGAAAATGAAATGGATTAAAAAATCAAATGTTTGATATCTGATAATGGAGGAGAGTTCACTTCAAAGGAATTTATGGACTACTGGAGGAGACATGGAATAAAAAGGCAATTCTTCATTGCTAGGACACCTCAACAGAATGGAATTATTGAAAGAAAGAACATGAAAGTACAAGAAATGGCTCGAACAATGCTAATGGATTCCAAATTGAAAGATATTTTTTGGACACATGCAGTGCATACAACAATTCACATTCAAAATAGAGTAATGCTCAGAAACAAACCTGAAAAAACTCCCTACGAGCTATGGAAAGGAAGACCAGCAAATGTGAAGCACTTCAAAGTATTTGGAAGAAAATGCTACATCAAAAGAGAATATGGCAGAATGGGAAAGTTTGACTTTCATGTGGATAAAGGAGTACTTGTTGGTTACTCAATTACAAGAAAAGCATACAAGTGTTACAATATGAGGTTGAAAAAAGTTGTGGAAAGCATCAGTGTAACAATTGATGAAACAAGTGGATGATAATTAATGGAAGAAGAAAATGAATCAATGGAACAAATTTACGAAGAAGAAGTAGAAGGGGAATATGAAGAGGATCTAACATAAGTAGAAGAGAAATTTCAACAAGTTCTTCAAAAGACACCTAGAAAATGAGTACAGAAGAATCATCCTTCAAATCAAATTATCATAAACAAAGATGTATGAGTTGAGACTAGAAGAAGAATCTGTTTGCTATAACAAATGCACCCAGCACTCTCATCTATGATTGAACCAAACAATTTTGAAGAGGCCAACAAGGATGAATTCTGGAATAAGGATATGGATGAAGAATTGGATCAAATAAAGAAGAATGATACTTGGGAATTGGTTCCAAGACCAAAGAATAAGAATGTGATTGGCATGAAGTGGGTATTCAGAAATAAATTGAATGAATATGGATAGGTTACAAGGAACAAATCCATATTGGTATATAAAGTATGTAAAGGATATGCAAATGTTGAAGGAATCGACTTTGAAGAGACATTTTCCCCAATTTCTAGAATGGAAGCAATACAATTTCTTTTAGCTTATGCATGATCCAAGAATATTAAAGTGTATCAGATGGACATGAAATCAACTTTTATGAATGGGGAACTTGAAGAGGAAGTCTATATCGAACAACCAGAAGGATTTCAATTGTCAGATAATGTAGATTATGTGTGTAAATTGAAGAAGGCCTTGTATGGTATAAAGTAGGCCCCTAGAGCATGGTACTCTAAACTGGATAAATATCTACAGTAGGTAGGGTTCAGAAAAGGAAGTGCAAACAACAACCTCTACATCAAGGTAACTAAAGATAGTATTTTATTAATTGAAGTTTATGTTGATGATATTATTTTTGGAAGTACTGATGACAGGTTAAGCCATAAATTTGAAAAGGATATGCAGAATGAATTTGAAATTTCATTACTTGGAGAACTATCCTTATTTCTGGGTCTTCAGATACGTCAAAGAAACTAAGGAATTTGTATTTATCAAACCAAGTATATCAGAGAAATGCTAAAGAGGTTTGGAATGGAAGATTGCAAACCAGTTATCACTCCTATGCAAACCAGTTGCAAGTTGAGAAAATATGATGATTCAAAGTCTACATACTAGAGGAAATACAAGTCAATGATTGATAGATTACTATATGTGACAACATCCAGACAAGATGTAATGAAGGTAGTTGGACAGGTGACACGATTTCAAGCAACACCAAAGGAATCACATGTATTAGCAGTGAAGATTATTTTCATATATCTCA
Organism: Picea engelmannii; assembly: GCA_009831015.1. NCBI lineage: Eukaryota > Viridiplantae > Streptophyta > Pinopsida > Pinales > Pinaceae > Picea > Picea engelmannii. The sequence continues at coordinate 731,335 of ML780429.1, read as the reverse complement.
AAGGAACAAAAGAGTTTGGATTATGGTATCCAAAAGGAAAGGATCTATCACTTATTGCCTACACTGATACAGATTGGGCAGGTTTCATTGATGACTGGCGAAGCATCAATGGAGCAGTGTTCTACTTGGGGGAGTGTTTAGTATCATGGCTAAGAAAGAAAAAATCATTAATATCCTTATCTACAACTGAAGCAGAGTATACTGCAGCAACAAGATGTTGTAAACAGGTTCTATGGATGATGCAAACTCTGACAGATATACAATTTGAGTATGATGAGCCCATTCCAATCTATTTTGATAATACAAGCACCATCAATATCTCAAAAAATCTAATGATGCACTCCAAGACGAAGCACATTCCAATCAAGTATCACTTTCTAAGGGAACAGGTTGTAGAGAATAACATCAAAGTTTAGTATGTGGGAAAAAAAGAAAAAGTGGCAGACATCTTTACAAAACCTCTTCCACGAGAATCCCTTGAGTATCTTCACCAGAGACTTGGAGTAATTTCTACTCCAAAATGAATTTTTTTTAATGCTTATCTTATATGTCTTAGATTTTCACGATGAAGCACCATAAAGAGGATAGTTCAGGTTGAGATATCAGTTTCAGGAAGAGTTCAGTTAGGGGGGGTATTTCCAAGGATAGTTTTGTTAGGGGGATCAACCCTGAATGGAAAGATACCTTCGCCATCGATGACAAAGAGGGAGAGATTTATCATATGCAGAGAAAAGAGGCATGGTTCCAGGGGGAGCAATGTTCACAGGGGGAGCATGAGTGACATGACTTTAGTATTGCATCAGAGTGTTCCCATCAATGCCAAAGGGGGATATTGTTGATTAATTGGGTTGGTTTTCATTGATGTCAGCCCTTGAAGATAGTCCGGTAACGAATTCCGGTAGCATAATGGTTTGGGTAATGGAACCAAGCTTGTTTGATGGATAATGGTATGAGTTTTGATATATTTATAGGTAAGAATATTCTATATGGATAGTGCATGTCATTCCATTTCTGGTGGTATGTGGAACGTCACATAACTCCACACATTAGAGAGTTATGGCCATGTGCTCATGAGTCATCTAGAAGCTCGAAAATGTCAAAGTAGTCAAAGTGGTTGCAAAGAAGAAATTATTTAAATAATAAAGTGAAGTGATGAGTGTACTATAATTCAATCTGGATACAAAATAATTATATAAATAATAAAGTTAATGGAGAAATTAGTAAGTGGAAAAGTGGTTAGAAGTGGGTTAAGATGGTTAGAAGGTAATTTAAATAATAAAGTGAAGTGATTAGTGTACTATAAGTCAAAGTGGATACAAAATAAATTATTTAAATAATAAATTTAATGGAGAAATTACTAAGTGGACAAGTGGTAAGAAGTGGTTTATCCCTAAAATAAGGAAAGTGGGTTAATATGGTTAGAAGGTAACCCCTTGAGGAAGCTATGTGAAAGTATAAATAAAAGGAAAGGGTCTCTCATTTTCAATCATAGTTGAGAATATTAAATATCTACAAGTGACTGAGGTAACCAAAGGATATCTAAGATGAATTTCAGAGGGAAGGTGAAGTAAAGAACGTTAAAATTCAAGGGAGGATAGATTATTTTGATTATGCTTTCTAAGGTATGTTATTTACAGGTCATCTCACCATTTTCACAATAAAGTTTTTTCTAGAATTCTTCAGATAGAAAAATTGGGAGGCCATTGAGGAAACATATCCAAGTAGTTGTTATACAAATTTCATATCGTGGGTCATTTTATTTTTGGAGTTGCACTCCGTGGAAAATAGGGTTTCTGGCCAGTCGTAAAACTAGTCTAAAATAGTTGCTTCGGGTAAAAAAATCATAATGTCTTCATAACATATCCAAATTCAGTAAGACCAAATGTATTGGTTGTAGTAAATTATGTGTTATTTTGTGTACAATTTTCAGATCCATACAACAAATATTCTGATTGTGGCACACTCTACAAATTCACTCTCTAGAATAAGCCATAATTTAGCAAGGTATGTCATTTTTTCTATAACTTCTTTTGTGAGAGGTTCCAAGTAGTGAAATATGGAGGAATTGCATAAAAGACACTGAAGAACATTGTGTACCATTTTTAGATATTTATTCATTATAGGTACATAGTTATGATTATTACAATTTAGGGTTTTTTACTATTCCAAAATTAGTCATGTGAGACTGAAGTAAAGTTTGATGAAAATGATAGCCTCTTCTTGTTAAATTTAAGGAAGATTTGTAGTTATGTGATCATATTCACTAGGTCTATTACAGAGTTACAAATCATATTTGGATGATGAAATTGATGATGGATTTTGATTGAGGTACATGTTGGGTACATGGTTGAGACAAGTAGTTGATGAGTTGGCACATACATGAGGTGTATAGTTTATGATGTTGGTACATCTTGATGAGTCATAGTTTATGTTTATTTGATGCATGATTGGTACATATTTGGGGCATGGTTGATGCACTTGTTGATGGTACAGGTTGAGGTACAGGTTGGTGCATGGTGATGCACTTGTTTATGGTACAAGCTAATTACAGGTTGAGGTACATGTTAGTGCATGGTTGATGCACTTGTTTATGGTACATGATGATTACAGGATGTTTGGTATATGTTGGTGCATGGTTGATGCACTTGTTTATGGTACAATTTGATTATAGGTGGATTGGTACAGGTCTAGAACAATATATCTCACAGTGATAGTGTGACAGTGGTTCTGTCATTCTACTTTTATTTCAGGTTGGTTGGACGAGGCAAGAACAGGTTATTTTAGCCACCTTTTGGTTGTATTCGAAGAACATATGGGGTTGTAGCCTCCTTCTAGTTGTATCCAGAGAATTTCAGAGTTGGATCTTCCTTCAGGTTGTAGCTTGAGTAACTATGGGGTCAAAGCCTCCTTCCAATTGCATCTAGAAAACAAATGAAGTTGGTGCTTTCAATGAATGTAATTCTTAAAGACATATAAGAAAAAGAATTATGTGGTTTTCTCCCGCTTTGGGTTTCCACGTAAAAACACTGGTGTACTGTGTATGTGTATGATTTCTCATTTGTTCATTTTTTATTTACTCTACAACTATTGGATGATAATGCTACATTGATATAACACTTGCATTTTATGGTTAAAAAGGATTAAATTTCTCTATTACTGATTCACCCCCCTCTTAGTAATCCAAAACACAAGAGATATATCTACAAGAGACTACTCCAATGATATCTTATTGGTAATTGGTTGACATAATTACTCAACAAACCCTCAAGATACAAGGATACACAAAAATGAAAAAGGTAACCACGTTGATTTATTTTGGTAATACTCATAAATTCATCAATTACAAATTAGCAAAATATCTCAATTTATTTTTCTTTCTAGCACCAGAGTATCAAGTAATGATTTCAGATAGAGTTACCATAAATTTTTATGGGAAGTGCCATTGTATTAATATCAATATGGGGGAGTATTTTTTGGATAGTCCCATGATTTTCATCCAAATGGGTGGCATTGATGTTCTATTAGGGGTCCAATGGTTACAATTATTGGAAACAATGGCCCTCAATTTTCAAGATCATTTCATGATAGTTTCCTTATAAGGAAATGAAATTGAGCTTGGAAGTTTCCAAGGGAAACCCTATAAAGTGATAATCTCTAATAACATGAACAAAATATTCAAAAAGGGACACCATGGTGTAATTGGATAATTGTGCTCACTAGATGTGTCAGAAGGTTGGCTTGGGTTGATGTATAGTTGGTTTGGATTGTTGGTTTTCATCGATGTCAACCCTTGGAGAGTGATATTGTATATCGATGTTAACCCTTATATATCAATGTAAACCCTTGGAGAAGTATGGTAGTGAAGTCTGGTAGCACAAATGTATGGGTGAGTGACACACATTTGTTTGTGGTATAAAGGAATGAATATTAGTGAATTTGTAGGTAATACTATTCTATATGGATAATACATGTCATGCCATTTCCAGTAATATGTGGAACATCACATAACTCCTCATGGTTAGAGATTTGTGACCATGTTAAGTTACAGAACCCTCATGAGTTATCTAGAAGCCTCTATAAGGTCAAAGAAGTCAATTAGTCTAGAATCTCTTAGAAGAAGTGTACTAGTGAAATTGATGGTAACTATGAGTTAATCATGGGTATACTTGCATTAAGAAAATGATTAAAAATAAATTAGTTGTAGTAAGAAGTTGTGAGTTTGGTAATTATGGAAAAGTAGTTGTGATGAAAATATTGAATAGTCAAAGTGGTTGACCAATAAATAAATTAAATAGTAAAGTGCTTGCAACAAGAAGTTAGTTAAGGGTAAAGAAGTTATGAATTGATTAATTATATAAAAGTTAGTTGCAACAAGAAGTTGTGAGTAAAGAAAAATTATTTAAATAATAAAGTAGTCAAAGTGGTTGGAAAGAAAAATTATTTAAATAATAAAGTGGTCACAACAAGAAGTGGTGAGTTTAATATTTATTGATAAGTCAAAGTGGTTGCAAAGGAAATTAATTAAATAATAAAGTTAGTTTCAAATGGAAGTGGAGAGATTACTATTTGTAGATAAAGTGGTTTTAAGTGGACAAGTAGTTAGAAGTAGGTTATCCCATGAAGAAGGCATTTGGGTAAAGTTAGTTAGAAGGTAACCCCTTGAGGAAGCTACTTGGAGAGTATAAATAAGGGAGCAAGGAACTACCATTAGCACCTAACTCTACCTATTTGAATATCATTGAATACATATTTTGTGAAATATGTATTTCAAGTACACATTGATACAACAAGTTACACAAGTATGAGGTAGTAAAACAGGATTGGCGACGAACGTTTCGAAGATGAAAAAATACTAAAATATATATCTAGGTTATGAGGTGTACGTGGGATGACAGTACAAGATGTAGTGTACATATGTGGTATGACGGTATAAGAGTTATCATACGTATGCAGGATGTAAATGAAGAGGTAGCGTACACATGAAAAAATAATGAAAAACTTGAGTCGATGTTAGTACCAGGTTCCTGAATTCTGAAGCAAGTTCCCATGTCATCATTTTATAGGTTCTCATGAGTAATGGTATGTCATTCATGTATTTTTCTGAAGATTAAATCTTGAATGATATGAAACATGCTTAAGGAATGTATTGGAGTCCCTTGATGGTACATGGTTGAGGTGTGTTTTGGTTGTGATGTGTTAGTGAAGTTGTTGGTGAGTTTCAGGAAGATTTGTTGTAGTACATGGATGGTACATATGTGAGTGTTATTGGTATATCTTATGTTACATCGTGAAAGGATTTTGTTAGTGGTATTGATATATGATTGGTACACACTTGAGGCTACGTAACGGTGATTTTTTGGCACATGGTTTGATGTAAGGGTTTATGATATTTGGATCATGGATTGTGTGGTATATTGATAGAGGAATTTTGTTGGTTACATTGGTATATGTCTTGGTATATGATTGTGATACATGTTGGGACATAGAGTATATAAGTTGGAACATACATGAGGTGTATGGTATGGTGATATTTATGATCCATAGTTGCTACAGGGGAAATCCCCCTAAACTGGGTCTATGGAATATGTAGAGCGATAACTCCCTTAAAATATTGATATAACCTTAATCTACACCAAAAACATATAAACTAAGTGATTAGAGAGAAAGGAAAGAGAGAGTTAATGAGTGCATCTTAAGTCCATGCGGTTGGTGTAGACCTCTTTCTCTTTTTGTTGCCTCATAGATCATAGATCTCCTCCCAAAGATAACTTGTAAGGGGTTAGGAATACAATGCAGCAACACATACAATCTCTAATGATCACTTTAAAAGTATAAGCATATATATAAATGCTCAAAATAATGAAAACATGTAAACATAGGGTTTTGGGACAAGGATTAAATCTTTTATTTAGTTTCAATATAAAAAGGGTTACAACCTTTGCTGGCAACTGCTACATGAACCAAGTTTGGGCTCCTCTTTCCTAGATCCAAGTGCATCAATCCCACATTAGCTTCTGGAAACCAACATATCACAAAGGGAAGGAGGAAGGGTTGCATAAGGAGAAAGGCTAGAGGATGAGGTTGAGGATAAAACTCAGAATGCGATGCAAATGTTGGGCTAAGAAAGGGAAGGGATTTTGGTAGAGTTTTCTTATTCTCTTTCTCATGTTCATAAATGACTTCCGAGATCCGAAAATATCTTTTAATGACTATGGTTGAGTTACTAAGCATCTATTTATTAACCAGTTAAAGAAACTTAATGAAAGGGAAAGAATATATGAGAAGTTATCAAAACCACACAATCATGTACAAAACTGAAATGAAGCAATAAACAATAGAAAACCATAACACCAATGTGATAATCGAGTTCGACAATCTTGCCTACGTCTCTGGGCCTTTGTCTTAGTGGGTGAGTCTTCTTTATTTATGTTCAAAGATCACTAAGTACATCACAGCAATGCCAAAAGGCTATAAGAATGATATGGTCTTATTATCCCCGATCTCTAGAACCCAATAGAAGAAACGACACTCAAATCAGATGACCGAAGCTCCCAAAAATGGCCTGCAAAGGTGTGCTCCTCAATAACTTCCCGGCATAAAAATGGATTTGGCTTGGCTTTCCTTTAGCATAAACCTACTCTGAGTCTCCTCTGCATGACCTCAAGAAGGCCTGGTTCATATAGATCTAAAGTTGGTTATCATACCCCAACTTCCTCCCAATATATGTCCTCAAAAAGGGCCCAATATCCCCCAAAAATGGGCCAAATCCTCCAAAAACAGTCATAAAATCAATTAAAATCACTATTCTAAAGTGATAAAACCCACTTTATGAACATTATTTGAGCTTTAGGCCCCATATTTGGTGCACACTCCTAAAATAAGGTCACATGCAATTTAGGTGCCAAAGCACCGACCCAAAGGGGTGCGCGTTGGCCCCTTTTCCGAAATGTGTGGTCATGTGGTGTCATGGTATAGGACCGTGCCCTTGGGGTGCGCCTAGCCCTGTGTTTATATATGGTGGATAGTGCTACAACTGCGTGCCTGGGTGGTTAATGGAAAGTCGCCTGCTTCTGAAGCTTTAAGGCCAGGTGGTTCAGTCAAACCGTGCGCTGGGGCTTAGCCCCAGCCCCCTTTTGCCCCATACATTAATATATTTTCCATTAACTATAATGAAGTGGGTTTTAAGCCCCAAGTTTCAACTTTGGTGTGTTTTCCATTGGTCCTCTCCCAAGAATTTTCTAGAGTAATGGGTCATGGGTTTGAATCCCATGAACCCAAACAAACTTTTAAATTGTCATTCAGTGATAGGGTGCCACGTGGCAGCCCACGTATGGGCCACATGGAACCTCTTCATTTTCCGGCATAGTGCCACTTGTCAAATTTTGAGTGTATCTATCCTGTGCCTAGTTAAATTGTTGTTGTCCCACCACATGTCTCAATGCCTACTCAACATGATGATTTCATGATGATGTCAGCATTGATTTTTTTTTTCCTATTGACCTATTGACTTTTTACCTGTTTGGGAAAATGGTCAGAGTGTGATAACTCTCTCATACAATGTCCATTTGAGAAAGTAAATATATGGTCAGAATCAGCACGATGTGTCGGTCGCAATGGAATTGGTTTCATTCAATTATGAGAACTTTCATTTTTGAGCCTTTTCTAGACCTAGAAAGCCTCTTGGATCCGATTCTGGATCACACCTCCCCACTAAGGACCTTTTGGTCCCTGAAAGCTTACTGACCAATCAACAAGCTTAGGATAGGCCACCCCACTTGTCCTCTATCTCTGAATTTTGTCTTGTGCACCTGTCTCATCAAGATCAACTGTAACACAATCATGACAACTAACAGCATATTATTATCCATTTTAACCCTATCACATTTTACTGAAGCCACTATCATCCATGTAGAAAACATTACTAATGATAGCATAAAAAATATGACTACAAATCAACTGATATACTTGTAATATTTTCACAACATGAGCTTATCATGAAGCAAACTATGATTTATTTTCCATTCAACAATCGTTTCCTGTTCTTTCTTAAAATCAATTACTTCATTTGAAACAATTGTTGGTTTGTTTCTTTATTGAAATTCCTTCTTTAATTGTTCCATTGTTAGAAGTGTTTTATTTGCCTTAACATGATCAAAATGAACCCCATAACCTTGACCTGCTTTGGTTACTTTGTATTGATTCTTTGTCCTGTAGAAAATTTCTTTACGATCATATAAGTATGGACTACCTAAGACCATTCTACATTCTCTTAATGGCACTACATCACATGTTACCTCGTCCACATACTTATATTCAATTTCAAATTTTATTGTGCACTCATTTGTTATGTGCATTTGAAGATGATTTCTTATCCATTTAAGTGTGTAAGGATTATGATGTACTTGTGTTTTTTACCCCAATTGCTTAACTAATTCTTTTGAGATTAGGTTATATTGAGATCCACTTTTGATTAATGTGTCCAACTTAGTTTGTCGCATGATAGTAATTATATAAAACAAGTTACTTATACAATCAATTCCTTCACCAATTTTACCTGTCATACCAACCAATGAGACCTTTGATTCATCACTTGAATCTGATCCCAGGTCTATCGGTCGTATTGTCGTTGCCACTATTTGCCTCCCTTTATTTTCCTTGAACCACTTTGGCCTCTTCTCGGGATGAAACTTCCAACACCGATCCTCATCATGACCCTCTTTCTTGCAATGCTTTCAAGACTGTATCTCTTGCTTTATCTTCACTTCCTTTTACTTCTTTCCATGCCATTTCCTCTTGTTCTCTTTCCTTGAAGACAATTCCCCTGATACACCTGCTTTCCCTACTTCAATATATGTTTCTTGAACAAAAACCTCATCAAGGTTACTTGGTCGAAACATGAATACAATGTTTCTAGTGTGTGCATGTAAACCTCCTATATACTTCATAAGGGTTTCTTGTGTATGTAAAGGAATATTTAACATCAAGTCCATTTTTCGAAATCCATCTATGTATTCTTGCACTGTTTGTCTTTTTCTTAGTTTTAAATCTTTCCATTAAATTAATGTTTTTTCCTTATAACCCAAAGGATATAATTGCTTTCTAAGTGTAGAAATGAAACTTTTCCATGATGGAAATACATTACCCACTTGTTGCATTCTGTTTTTCAACTTGCTTTTCCACCAGATGAGATTTGTACCTGCAAATCTCAAAGATGCCAACTTGATTTGTGTGGCCTCATCCTTGAACTGTTGCACACTACAGTAAACCTCCATCTTCCTGACCCAATTTTCAAGTCTCTCTGCATTAACTTCACCATCATATATGGGTAAATAAAATTTAACATCATTTTTTAATAATGGCATTTCATTCTTATGTTTATGAACATGTTTCTTTGTATTGGATTTAGAACTTGAACTTGAAGAAGAAGGAGAAGAAGGAGGTGATAATGGAGGTGAAGGAGGAATATGAGGAGGATCCTCTCCTTCTTCACTTTTTCCCTTTGAAGATTCACCCAAAAATAGTTTCTTATGTTCCATGTAATATTCATACAAAACTTGCATCATCTCCAACATGGATTTTTTTTTTTTTCGAAACTCTTTCTCATCCTGAGAAATCCCTTCTTCCGATGCCATCTTCTTGGTGTGAGAAGATATATTTCTCAATCCAATTAATGGATTCTCTTCAACAAGCTCGACTTCACCATGCTATAGATTTTCCCTGGTTAACATGCAAAACTCAAATCCAAGCGTCAACTAGATCTGATACGACTTGATCCAGAAAGATATTTTAATGACTATGGTTGAGTTATTATGCATGTGTTGATTAATCAATTAAAGAAGCTTAATGAAAGAGGAATAAGATATGGGAAGTTATCACAACCACATAATCATGTATAGAACTGAAATGAAGCAATAAAAAATAGTAAACGATAACACCAATATGATAACAGAGTTTGAAAATCTCACCTATGTCTCTAGGCCTTTGTCTTAGTGGGTGAGGCTTATTTATTTCTATTCAAAGCTCAATACGTACATCACGGTAGTGCCCAAATTCTACAAGAATGATATCGTATTTTTCTCCCAAATATCTAGAACCCAACAGAAGAAATGACACTCAAATTGGATGACCAGAGCTCTCAGAAATGGCCTGCAAAGGTGCGCTCCTCAACAACTTCCCTGCATAAAAATGGCTTTGGCTTTGCTTTCCTTCAGCATAAACCTTCTCTAAATATCCTCTCCATGGCCTCAAGAAGTCCTGTTTTATATAGATTTGAATTTGGTTATCATCCCCCAACTTCCTCCCAATATATGGCCTCAAAAAGGGCCCAATATCCCCCAAAAATGGGCCAAATCCTCCAAAAACAGTCATAAAATCAATGAAAATCACTATTTTAAAGTGATAAAACCCACCTTATGCACATTATTTGGGATTTATCCCCCATATCTGGTGCGCTCTCCTAAAACAGGATCACATGCAACTTAGGTGGCCATATGTTAGCCCAAAAGGGTGTGCGCTAGCCCCTTTTCTGAAATCTTTGGTCATGTGGTGTTAGGGTATATGATCGTGCCCTTGGGGTGCACCTAGCCCTATGGTTCCAACTCCATTAAACATGGTGGATAGTGCTACAACTATGCACCTAGGTGGTTAAGGGAAAGGTGCCCATGTCTGAATCTTTGTGGTTATGTGGTTCAGTCAAACCGTGGGCTCGGGCTTAGCCCCAACCCCCTTTTGCCCCATACATTAATATATTTTCCATTAACTATAATGAAGTGGGTTTTAACCCCCAAGCTTCAACTTTAGTGCATTGGCCATTGGTCCTCTCCCAAGACTTTTCTAGAGTAATGGGTCATGGGTTCAAATAACATGAACCCCAACAAAATTTTAAACTTCCATCCAATGATAGGGTGCCACGTGGAAACCCACGTCTGGGCCATGTGGAATCTCTTCATTTGCTTGCATAGTGCCACTTGTCAACTTCTGAGTGGATCTTCCATGTGCCTAGTCAAACTGTTGTTGTTCTTCCACATGACTCAATGCCTACATGAGCATGATGATGTCAGCATTGACTTTTTTTTCCCAGTTGACTTGTTGACTTTTTACGTGTTTGGGAAAATGGTCAGAGTGTGATAAATATTGCATACAACGTTCATTTGAGAAAGTAAATATATGGCCAGAATCAGTGCAATGAGTCGGTCACAATGGAATGTTTTTTATCAATTTCGAGAACTTTCATTTTTGAGCCTTTTCTAGACCTGTGAAGCCTCCTGGATCCAATCTTGGATCGTCCCATGACCTCTTTTTATATGAGAAAAAATTGGTTATTCAGTTGGGGTATGGGCTACAAGGAGTAAAATGGCTAGGAAACCCTGCATATCTCGTAAACTCCATCACATTGTATGCAATTTTATATTTTTTGTAATTTTTGGAGGTAAACATGTAGCACACGTGTGTATGCGGGCTATGTAGTATGAAACATGCATGTGTATGCAGGATATTAGTGCAGCAAGGAGCATACACTATCCAAAAAAAGGTTTCTTAGAAGGAAGACTCAACAATATTTTGCCAAAGTATGCAAATGGATGGGCCAATGTCTTGTATGCACAAATATGGAATTTTGGATTATAACAAATGCCCCCTAATGTGTGAGGTCAGAAGAGCAAATGATGGCTGAAATAAATTACAATATCTTTACGGAGTGGGAAGGAACGAAGTTGAGTGAGCCTGAGACAAGTGTTTGTGAGCATGTCATCTGTAAAACAATGATAATCTCTCTGAGGTGAGCATACCCATGCTTGGGATGAACTAAGCATGGTTGTCAATCAAGTACTCTACAGATCCATGCCATATATGACTATGATATAAATATGAATGTCTATATAAAGTGTATCCATGAAAAATACATAATGTATCTACATTTGATGAACATTTGAATATATACAAGTACCATAAGATATGCATCTTCGAGAAGAATTGATGCATGTGGCTGGATATGAGAAATTCAGAGCTCAAGAAACAACTTCAAGATCTTAAAAACATAGGTAGGATTACAATAGGAGTGTAATACTCACTACTCTGAGGTCTTCAACATGCCATTAGGTAAATACTAGAGGATCTCGATCATCACGCACATAACCTCATTGATTTTGAATCCAAACTTGACTAGAATATCGGTATGTCCAGCTCATGAAGGTCACTAGAGAAAGGACGACTCAGGTTGGATAAAACTTCCCTTGGACAAAATAATGACAAAATGATGAGACTCATACAACATATTATTGACATAAGTTGGTGATACAGGAGGCACCACAAACTCTCCATATGTTTGTAAGAGTAACCAAATGGAGGAGGATACAAATATATGTAATGAGAACAACATCCTAAGGTCATAATAGATCCCAATTCTTGGCGAACAAACATAAGTATGTTCTTTTTACAAGGGATACTATCTTGCTACCGATAAAAGAGAATGTATATCCCATCCCCTCTTTTTGGAATATTTTATTTTTTTGTCTTTTTCAAATTTTTAATGATCTTGAAAAATAATAAAAGAATGCTACATTACAAAGGAGGAACGAGTGTCGTAGGAAAGTAAACTAGTTCCAAGATCATGGAACATAGCAATTCTAGGTGAAAGGAGACATGTGCAGGATAAAGAAACTTGGGAAAATTCCTCCATGGGTCAAGGAGTGAGATCATGAGGGAAAATGTGCTACAAGGCTTGCATTTAAGGAAGGCTTTGAAGGTTCAATTAATAGCAACATGAAGTTGACCTTATGCCAAATATGCAAGGATGATACATGCGATGCAATTATGTATGACACAACAAGACTCCTTCAATGTGAAATTTTACAATCCCATAGAACTTAAGCTCAGTGGTGTTTCACATTTAGAGAGTCTAGAAAACACTAAAAGAAGAGTCCATAGTGTTCTTTTTTCATAATAAATCTATCCAGTTCAAAAAAGGGTTCAACTTAGACTGAAAATATGTCTCTTCAAAACCATTTTAACGAGTGTGACTGAGATAATATCAATCAACTATATTTTCAATTTTGAGTCTGAAAAAGAGCTTAACTATGGACTCACAACATTTTTCTAAGTTTAGTCTCCTTAGCCCAAAAAAGTATAACATATAACTTAGGATAAATCTCCCGGTGAGACATGTCTCCCAAGGCATACCTTTTTCCTGGATAATCTATTGGTTCGAAAAAGGGTTAAACTTATGCTAAATAGATATTCCTTCTGGATCAATTAGGGAGTTTGAAAAGAGATTAACTATGGACTTGGGGGGGCGGGATGTTACTTCTTGGTAGATAATCTCCAAGGCCCGAAAAAGAGATAAAAAAAAACCGAGAATGGCCCTTTTTTTGAAAATTTAGTCCCTCGTGCCTGAAAAAGGGTTAAACTTATGCCTGAGAATACTCTCCTAGTGAACTAAATCTCCTAGGGCATACCTTTATTCATAAATTAATCGTTCGGACTGAAAAAGAGGTAAACTACCATTGGACAGATGTGCCTTCAAATTTTAGTTTGATGAGTGTGAAGGGCAACAACATCGCTCGACAATCTCTTCAATTTTAGAGAGTCTGAAAAGGGATTAAATAATATTCTAGGGGGGATTCGTTTCCTAAATCATCCAAACAAGACCGTAAAGAATAAAAATCTCTCATTAGATGTTTCTTTCAAAGTTTAAGCAAGATAGAAATACAACAAACAATGCTCATAGGGGGTCCCTTGGGTATGAGACAGAAAAGATGAAGAAGAATGGGGATTCGATATACAATCATAGCGGGACTAAAAGGACTCCCAAGCCTATGGAAAAAACTCACAGCATGGACACCAAAATGTAGAAAAGGATCTACCTAGGGAATCCATGTAGAGGAATTCTCTACCCACCTAATTACGACACTTATAAACCAACATAGAAGGTTATGTGTCACACTTTAGTGGGATCGATCCTATGGAAAAGAGAAAAAAGTCAATAGTATGCAACATGTAAGGTGATGAGAACCTAACCTATATGAAAATGGAGAAAAAAAAAATTTACCACAAGATGATGTGAGTGTAACCCATCTCACAAAAAACACAAAACCAAAAGAAAATTTTCATTAGAACGACCCAAAAATATCCCAAAAAGAAATGCAAGTACCCACTGGGCCAAGAATAGGGAAAAATATGACCAAACTAGGGGAAAAAGAGCGAAAAAAGTTTATAAATAGAGGTAGACAACTCATTTTAACCATTGCAAATTGGAAAATAACCAAAAATCCAAAAAACACTCTTCTTTAAAATCAAAATTAGAGGAGATACGGTGGATGAAATATCTTCAAACATGAACCAAGTAAGTACAAATGAATTGTCTCATCCTTTTCGTTAATTATTTATTTATTATTTTACTTTTTAGAGGGTGCACACCCTAGTAAAAAGGTCAGGCCTACATGTACGCAGGTTGTACACTCTCAGCAGGCATATGTACGTGGTCAAAGTAATACTTAGCTCGCATATATACGTGAATGTCTTAAAGACAACCCATGTACATCTCTTTATGATTTCAAAAAAAAAAAAAAACAAGGGACTAACCTAACAAATTGTTTTGCCATAGGATGTATGTTCACTTGCAAGAGAAAGAACATGAGGAGTTAGATTTATTGGTAGAGGAGGATCTAGGGGCCATTGCCATACTTAACCACTATGGTATGTGGAAATTATTTCAGTGTCCATTCATGAGGGCACAACCCAGGATACTAAACCATATGATAGATTACTGTCATCTATATGCAGAGGCCTTCATGCTAGAGGGCCAATCATTGACTCCGATGATGGAGGATATCCACTTTTTGGTTAGCCTCTCCAGGATGGGGGAATTGGTCAACTTGAGGACCTTTCCTCCAGGACCAAACAACATAGAATATTACATTAGGATGTATTGTGAGGCTAGAACTAAGAAAGTAGGATCTCAGGTGCCAATGCATAATATCACAAGCCTCAATCTTCAGATAGTACTTTACATGATTGGGTAGATCATGGGATATGAAACACTTCATCAGGCTTCATGTGCATAGATACATTATGCAGCTCAGTATATAGATGCCACCATTTTTCACTTGAGCACTAGAATGCTCACATATATGAAAAAACCACTGACTAACTACTGAAGAATAACAAACAATAAATTCATGTTCGGGACCATGTTGTGCACTTTCGTTTTCAAGAGAGTGCCAACCCTTAGCCTGCGAGAGACATTGTGAGGCCATATTTCCACCTTTATAGCATTATGCAGGTGGGAATATTTATTACCTCGATAGGGTGTAGGGAAAGTACATGAGGCCTTTGAAGAAAAATTCTTTGACTGGTGGGCCCATCAAATTACTTTGATCCATGACTACCCCTACACAAGGATTGGTTTCTTGAGGGATCCTGATATGCCTATTCCGCCTGACAAGGAGCACAGAGAGATAGGTAAACAAATTTTAAAGTTATTTTATTTTTATATTTTTTAAATTTTATCCTTTTTATGGTAATGTGAAAGTACTAACTCAATGATCTGTCATATATAGATGTGGGACCTATATAACTAGCCGACTTCGCAAGGAACGTGCGTCATCCTCGAACATATGTCAGACTAGAAGAAGTAGGAGGACCAATAGTCGTAGGATGACTACCATTCAGAGAGGATGAGAGAGTACTATGATACATAGAGAGGAACCTGACAACTCTCACTCATGCAGTGATGATGGTAGATATGGAGGATATTCCCCCGGCCATGCAACCACATGTTGTAGGGGTACCCAGTAATTGGGTTCTGACATCTTGCGAATGTCGTAGTTCATTATACTAGAGCCAATAGGACTAGGACGTAGTTAGTACTGGACCACATATGTTTCGAGTGAGTTTTTGTTACTCTATTATATAGTGAGGGATTGGGCCCAGCGATGTATATCGACTCTATTTGAGGATTTATGGCCCACTTTTGTACTTATGACATTATTTTTTGGAGACATTATTATATATATATATATATATATATCTTTTCCAAATGGATAAAAAAAATTTACAAATGTATTTACATGTGCATCTATGTGTGTGATTTTACTTTTATGTGTGAGAAATAGGCCAATCTAATACTTGATTATCCAATGTATCATTAGTTGATTAGATCTCCTAGGAACATGAATATAATTAATATAATCAAAATAGTGTTCTAAGAGACATACCCTAAGGAGTTATTAGTGAAGGGTGGGATCGTAGACACAGTATACTCCATTTAACTGAGGCATGACCATTTGAGAATCTCCATAAATCAGGAGGTGAGAGATACCATGTGAAAAGGAATCACATAGTAATTATATTATATCATTATACTCAACGACATTATTGGTTTCTTCACCCAGACAAATACCTCTAGAAGACATCAACTGAACATATCACCCAAGCTATAGAAGCAAGCATACGAGTTTGTCATCTAGCACCATCTACGAACCCAACATATACCTCAGATTCACTTGACATCTGCCATAGTAAAAATAAATAAAATAAACTACGCGTCCATAAATAAAAAAGAGAAGACAGTATAAATAAAGATATACATTATATACAAGAAGTCACTCTAAGGTGACCGATATAAGTGTAATACTTCTTAAGGTAGATCCCATTTCTAGGCTACAATAAAGTGTTACCCTTGAAATCAACCAATTGATAGGCACCCTTTTCTAAACATTTCTTAACAATGAACAGTCTGAAACCACATGGGTTTGAAATTTCCTACCCCCAAGGGATATTTATCTTGGTCATAGACTAGGAAAAGTCTTCCTTCAGAGAAAACTTGAGGGTAGATGGACCGATCATACTGACACTTGACACATTGTTTGTGAGCCTCGTTGGTCAAGGATGCATCTCGACGTTGCTCATTGAGCTACTCAAGATATAAAAAATGCTCTTCAAGTGGAGTAGTGTTGGGAAATAGTTCCACTACCATTTTAAGAGAAGGGATTTGGCACTCTATGGGAAAGACTTCCTCCAATCCATAAACAAGTTGGAAAGGAGAAAAAATGGTAGTAGTCTTGACTACGGTTCGATATTACAAAAACATGATCGTGGAAAAATAAAATAAAAAAAATGTGGAAATAAAACAACGATGATTTACAATACAATAAAGACACAGATATACGTGGTTCACCCAGTGTGAGCTACAACCACCATAGAAATTTCATGGGCCTTCCTTATTATTATCCAACAAAATGAAGGGATACAACCTACATCACACCCTCTGTAACTTACTCTTCTTTCTCTCAAAGTCTCCTCTCACATAATACAATATTAGTGATAATACACAAATGTAATACAATTCCATCATAAGAGAGGGTTTCCTTCTAGGGAAATAAACCCTAAACATAACTTCTACCATCAGATTTGCGACGTTATTATGAATAGTCCATATTGACTACAAAATTAAAATATTTTACAAGGAAATGTTTCCCAATATTTCACTTTGGGGGCATTATCCCCAAATACCCCGCTAGGGGGGGGGGGGCTACAAAAATTGTCTCCACCCCACCCTAGTCCCCTCTAGCGACAATTTTTTGGGGGAAATCCCCCCCACACCCCCTGTTAGGGAATGCATTACAAGAACATTTGAAACAAACCTCTGAATCAAGAAGATAATCAGGCTACACAACCAATAATCTCCCACTTGGAGACTGATCACAAAAACTCCACTTTTGTTGTACCCGTTGGACTATACTCCACATTGGACCTAGAAAATTTCTCATATTCACCTTAATTCTTGAATACCAACTGGAACTAAGAAGAAACTTAGTTTCTCCCTGGTTACTCCCTTTGTTAACATGTATGTAGGATTTTGTCCAGTGTGTATCTTTTCCAACTTCAAATGTCCATATTCCAAGACGTATCATATGAAATGGTACCTAAGTTGTATATGATTAGTATTTGAATGGAAGTATGAGTTCTTTGTAATATGAATGGCACTCTTAGTGTCACAATACAATCTTTTATTCTCATGCTTCTTTCTTAATTCCTCCATAAACCTCTGTAAAAAAATCATTTCTTTACTAGCCTCTGTAGGAACAACATACTCTGTTTTTGTTGTTGAAAGTGCAACAACCTTTTGTAGTTTTGAATTCCAACTTATTGTTGTTCCACCTACAGTAAAAACATACCCTGTGGTGTTCATCTTGCTATCTTGATCACCTTCGATATATGAATCAACATATCCTTGTAGAACAGTGTTGGAACCTCTAAAACATAATGCGTGATTATAAGTACCTCTCAAACACCTAAGAATCCACTTTACTACATCCCAATGTTATTTACCTATATTGTTCATATATCTACTCACAACTCCCACTACATGTGCAATATCTAGTCTTATGCAAACCATCACATACATCAAGATGCCAACTGTTGATGAATAAGGGACCATAGACATGTATTCTATCTCCTCTTGTGTCTTGGGACACATTTCCTTAGTTTATTTGAAATGGCTAGCCAAAGGTGTACCAACTAGTTTTGCATTCTGAATTCTAAACCTCTCCAACACCTTCTCTATGTATTCACCCTGAGACAATATCAATTTGCATTTTTTCATGTCTCTTGTTATTCTCATACCAAGGATTTTATTTTCATCACCCAAATCCCTCATCACAAATGAATTAGGTAATTTATTCATGAGCACATTTAAATATTTCATATTATACCTTGCAACAAACATGTCATCTACATACAATAGAAAGATAATATAACTTCCATTTTCTAGCCTTTTAAAATAAACACAATGATCATAATGACATCTACTATAACATTTTATTTCATAAACTTGATAAACTTCAAATACCACTGCCCTGGAGCTTTCTTTAGGCCATACAAGCTCTTCTTAAACCTACATACCAAATTTTCCTTCCCTTTGACCTCATACCCCTATGGCTGATGTATATAAATCTCTTCCTCCAAATCCCCATGGAGATTTTTTTTTTTTTACATCTAACTGTTCAAGATGAAAATCTTCTACTACCACAAGACTTAAAATAGTCCTAATTGAAGTCATTTTAACAACATGAGAAAATATTTCATCAAAATCTATACCTTTCTTTTGGGAAAATCCCTTTACAACAAGTCTAGCCTTGTACCACTTTTTTCCTCCATCTTCTTCCTTCAACTTGTAAACCCATTTATTTTGTAATTCTCTTTTTCCTACAGGAAATTCAACCAAGTCCTAATTCTAATTCTTTACCAAGGAACCCATTTCCTCTTTCATGCATTTCTCCCACTTCTTTTTAGTGTGTACCTCCATTGTCTCTTCATAACATTCTGGTTCAATAGAATATGTCAACAATAAATAATACAATGAAGGAGAGTATTGTTAAGGGAGTCTAATTAACTTGGTAGATATTCTAACAACACTTGTAGGAGTTTGAGGTACCTGCTTCTCCTGTTATTGTACATTTTGATTTTCTATTACCTTTGAAATTTCGTTTTTAGTGATCTCATCAAGCACTGTGGATTCTGGTTTTCCTTTTTCCTATTTCTTTCCCTGCATCCAATCTTTGTACATTAATTTATCATTAAATATGACATCTCTACTCCTAATGATTTTTTGTTTTTCATAATCCCATAAGCGATAACCAAAATCATTAACATTGTATCTAATAAATCTACACTTATTAGATTTTTCCTCAAGCTTTGTTATATTTTCTTTATTAATATGGACAAATGCTTTGAAACTGAAAGTCTTCAAAAAAACATAGTATACATTTTTACCTATCCACTCCTCCTCTAGAATTCCACCATCCAAAGATCTTGAAGTTCCTCTATTTATTAAGTAAACAACAATATCTACAACATCTACCCAGAACTAAAAGAGAATCCTAGCATGCAATCTCATACTCCTTGCACACTCCATGATTGTCCTGTTCATCCTTTCTAATACACCATTTTCTTGTGGTGTTCATGGAAATTTCTTCTCTCTATGAATCTCGTGGTATGAACATATATAATACCCCAAGGCCAAGCCCCTGCTGAATTGTAATTATGTTTAATGATGTTTATAGGTTGGTGAGCCAAGTGTTTATAAGTTGGGAGGCTTATGTGTTTATTAGGCAAGAGAGCCTAGATGCTAAGGCTAGTGAGCCTATTTTTGTATATGTAATTATTCAGATCATTAATTAAAATACATTGTTTCATGTAGACCAACCACAAAGAAATATTTATGGGGGATGTTTGTTTTCCTTTTATCTATCTACTCTTTTTGGTCTTGAGAATTCCTTATGGGTGTATTTTGATTCCCATTCACCATTAAAGATTGACCCTAGTTCGGAACTAAGAATCTTCCCTTAAAGACTACCGGTCCCTCTGATGCAGGAGCATCGCCAACATCAAGTGAGCGTGGGGAAAGTGAAACACATTTTGAGCACATGATACATTGTTTAAAAACTTTTGAAGATTGGATGCGCCAAACTTAAATGAGATAGTTAAGGAGAGGCATACTTATATATTGTAAAGGACCTTGAGCGATCCACTCTCGTCCATAGTAGGTAGAAATAACTTATGATAATAGGTAGCTTTGAATTCTCTGATTTCATAGTTTTAGGAGTGGAGGGAAAACAGATATAGACACCCTCATTGTGTATTGTAGCATTAGCATGATTATGAGCATAGAAGGAGGAGCAGAGAGCTGTGTAGCAGACTCCATGTACAAAAGTTTTGAATTAATACAAAGAAGTTGTGATTCAAACTCATGGGGTTCATATCTTCTCCATGTATGCATCTTTAAATGTTATGCTCTTAATTTTTTACTCTTCCTGTCATGCAATTGATTTTATGCTATGTATGAATGATTTCTTGTTAAATGTTTGAAATCTGAGAGGAAAGGGAAGTGAAATGAGTTTCAATTGTTTCTCTGTCTGAGAAAGAGTTCCTGCAAGGAGTACAGTTGAATTTTCCACAAGGATTGCATTGACAAGATGTTCATAGGTTCGTCTCTGAAATATTAGGAGAGATAGCGGTTGTTCTCATATTCACACAAGAGGTACAGTTAGGAACAAAAGTCGTGCAAGGTGTGCATAGACCAAGCTTAAAACCAAGGATTAAAATCAGAGAAGCTATTGAGAGACCATTGCTGCAGAGCATGTGCAAGGTTCAAGAGCGATTAACACTTCAAGTGTTTGGAGGTTGCCGCAAGGAGCACGTGCAAGGGTCTTCTTTAAGACTCAAAGTTGTGAGAGAGCTCAGGAAGGATAAAGCCTTTGAAACCATTGAAGGAAACACAAGAAATGGATGCATTGGAGTGATTATAAGGCATTGGAGGTTTTTGGTGTAAGTGGATAAATCCGGGGAAGAGTCCTTGGTTCGCTTCGTAGGAATTGTCAGAGGGAGAAGAAACAGACGGTCATAATCTTGTGTAGAGGATTAGCGAAATCCCGTCAGCCATCTGATCTGATAAAGGAGCGAGGAGGCTACGGCTGTGTCCAGAGTTCAAGCTCAGGAGATTGTGAGCCATTGGATCCTCACCTTGTTACCCGTCAGCCATCCAATATGACAGGATTTGCACAAGGGTTAAACCCTCTCAAGGGAGCGAAGGTCACGAAGGTATCGGGATATCGAGGCATCGGAGTTCGGGAAATCGAAAATCCCATGGACAAGAGATCGGGTAAATCCATAGTGAAAACCTCGATACAGATTAGAGCCGTCCATCTTTTGGAACACGTGGCAGGGATCGAGAACCGTCGACATATCGAAAGTTTAGAGACCAAGATTCTGAGGCTTTTGGAGTCCCGAAACAACGAAAGGATTTCAGCCGTGGATCTAAGGACGGACGCGTGTCGCGTGATTATCCAAATCAGGAAATCAGCCATCGGGACTCACATAAGAGAGAAGTTTGATTTTGCATTGAACGAAGTCCGAGGTTTAATCTGGACCATTCATTCATCTAGGATGTGTGTCGAAAATCCAAAGAGGACGGGGTTCGATGTTTCATGGATCCTAAAGACAGGAAACACTTGCATTTCGAAATTGTGAAGTTCGAAATCCCGAAAGGAGGAAAGCGTCGTTATGGGGCCTAGGTGACATCATCTTGTCATAACGGGGGATCATGAATCTCCATGGTGAAAACACCGAAGCAAACGAGGGTCATCCATCTTTGAGGACGCGTGGCAACAATCTCGACTTTCGGGGAAAGTCCCAAAAGAGAAGTCATATCAGGAAATTGGGATTCGAGAGATCGAGAGTCTCAAAGACAAAGGTACTTTGGCATTTGAAATCATGAAGTCCCGAGGGAAATCTGGAGCCATTGATTTAGTGAACGATCATGACCATTAATTGTGTTTACAGTGGAAGGGCTTCCTAGTGACGTCATATCGGGATTTGGAGAATCGGGGATCCCGGGGACCAGAGGTCACATACATTTCAACATCAGAAACCCCGAAATCCCGAAAGGTGGTAGGACCGTGGTCATATGAAATGAGGTCATATGAAAGGAGGTCGTGTGGACCACGATCCTAGCCCTGAGGGCTACTGAAGTTAAATCATATCGGGATAGTGGAGATTGGGAAATCAGGAAACAAAGGGTTGTGGCATAGGGATTTTGAGACTCCGAAACCCGATTTTCTATTTTCTTGTCATGGAGAGGACAGTGATCAGGCCTAGAGGCTGCGAGGAGCAGAAAGACCTATGGGTCAATTTTAAAGGAGGTTTCAGTGGAGAATCGAAGGAGCCACTCCGGCTCGAACTTAGAATTAGAACGATCCTTAAGACCGGGAGGTCAGCACAGAGGTCTTTGCTGAGGCAGAGGGTGCGGGCTGCATCAGGTTTGCTATCAGAGCCCAGAAAGGATTCTTTTCTTTCTATAGCAGAGAAAAAGATAATTCACCATGCTTCCAAGGAGAAGGGACAGGCAAACACCCAACCCACCAGAGGATAAGGAAATGCCAAGAAGAAGAGGTAGGCACATGACTGATCCAACCATGGAGAGAGAGATGTGTGATCTACGAGCTAGACTCGAAGACATGGAAACAACCCAAAGACGCACAGTCAGTGCTGGGGATCTAAGTGATTCTGAAAGTGAAATAGAGGTTGAACATGAAGAAGAAGTTGCAGCCGAAGATGCATCAAACGAACGTTTGATCAGAGCTATTTCAAGAATGGGTGCAAGAGCAAAAAATGGACATCCCAGTTTATGAAGGAAACCTGGATGTAGAGGAGCTTCTAGACTGGATTAGAGCCTTGGACACATACTTTGACTATGAAGATGTCAAGGAAGACAAGAAGGTCAAGCATGTTGTCACAAGATTGAATGGACATGCAACATTGTGGTGGGATGAACTACAAGCTGACAGATGCTACAGAGGCAAGCATAAAATCAAAATTTGGGATGGGATGATTGCGAAGATGAAGGAAAAATCCATTCCCAGGGATTACCAAATTTCTCTATTTAGGAGGATGTAGAACCTGAGACAGAAGCTGATGACATTGAAAGAATACACTGAAGAATTCTACAGGCTGAACATTAGGGCAGGTCATTGGGAAAGCGATGATGAAAAGGTTGCCAGGTACATGAATGGACCAAGGTATGATATTTAGGATGATATGAGCATGGTAACCATACGAACGGTGGAATATGCTTATCAGATGGCTCTAAAAGATGAAGAGAAGCTGAGAAAAAAATAGGGTCAAAGAGGCCGAGGCAGAAGTCAAGCCAGGGGCAAATCAATTGTCCAAGATAAAAACCAGAAGCCCAAGGAGGACTAGAAGAAACCTCAGACTAGAACTAAGAGAGGTGGAATCTCACAATGAGGACGATATGCTGAATAGAGAGGACAACATACTGAGCAGAGAGGAGATTATGCTGATAATAATACTTTTCCTCGTACTAGAGGAAGAGGAAGAGGAAGAGGTGGAGTGATAAAATGCTTCATGTGTGGGAAGAATGGACACAAATATTATGAATGTCGAGATAAAAAGAAAGATTTTGGAGAGACTCACATCACCGAGGCACAAAGGTGAGATGTTGAGGCAGAAGACGTTGAAGGTGGAAGATCACTGATGATGCGAAAAGTTCTTTTGACACCAAAGAAGGAGGTGGAGAGCTCAGCCCAAAGGAACAGAGTTTTTCGGACTGCTTACAAAACCAAGGACAGGGTATGCAAGGTCATTGTGGAGAGTGGTAGCATGGATAATCTCATTTTGACATAGATGGTAGAAAATCTGGAGTTGGAGACGAGTGAACATCCAAGCCCATATAGAGTTTCATGGCTACAAAAGGGACATCAGGTAAATGTCGCTAAACAATGTTTAGTTGAATTTAAGATAGGAGGATATAATGATAAGATACTCTGTGATGTTATTCCTATGGATGTTTGTCATCTATTGCTGGGTAGACTGTTGGGATCCGGATTTATAACATTTTCTTGCTGGTTCTTGAAGATATTGTTTACTCTCTTGAAGTATTTTGTTAAGCAAATGGAATTCTTCCTGTGCTATTACACATATATGTCCCATTATATACAGAAATCATGAAGTACTTCCAAAACCACAAATGAGCGAAGAATTCAACCACAAATGTTGTAAAGGGCAGACAATGAGTAATTGATCTCTGGAGCCAAGTTACCCACTGGTGCTTCTGATGATGTTGAATTTGTTAAATGGTTTGCAAAAAGACATGGGGTTATTGTTATCCCCGGTAGTGCTAGTGGAGGACCAGGGTATGTTTGTGTTTTATTTGGGAATGCTTTCGGCAATATTATTCAAGATGTGCAAATTGTTAAAGTCATCATTTACTTCAGTTTCTGGGGTTATTGGGCAATATGAAAAATGCCAAGATAAGCTAAACAGAGTGCTCTGCGATTTGAGGAGGAATCTCTACAACTGGACCTTTCCTTGACAGAATAATTGGCGCCCTCCGCCACTTCATAAATCCGTGCATGTGTAACGCAGGGGGGGAAACCGTTTCTTTGAATCATTGAAACAGCTGGCACCAAGCATTTAAATTCATGCATAACGCAAGGAAGAAAATCGTGGCATGATTAACTGTGTAAAACGTGTCTCATCCTCCGGCAATATTCTTAAAACCGTTTTATAACTTCTGGGGCAAAAATCCACGCATTGCCAGAGGTCTGGAACGTTTGTAAAGAGATGCCATGCATTGCCAGAGATCTGGAACGTTTGTAAAGAGATGCCACGCATTGCCAGAGATCTGAAACGTTATGTAAAGAGATGCCATGCATTGCCAGAGATCTGGAATGCTATGTAAAGAGATGCCATGCATTGCCAAAGGGTTGGAAAAACGTGAGATGAGAGCTTCTATGCTCGAGAAAAGGCAGAGAAATATGTAGAGAAAATAAAAAAATGCAGCTATGTCTTGAGAAATGGGGGGGGATAGACGGAGCATAGAGTAGAGAGAAGAATAGAATAGAGGAATGGAAATCTCCAAGCAGTGTACTGTTCTCATCTTTCAATAAAATAGTGAGAGTTCCAGTAATCCGATTTCTGTTCTTGCCATTTTAGCTGTGAGTTATTCATTTGCCAGTATGCGTTGATTTAGAGAACAGATTGTTGACAGAGAAGGCAGGGCCCCCTTCGCTG
>ML780429.1:669530-700190 GCA_009831015.1 Picea engelmannii | reverse complement strand
AGCGAGTTTCTTTTAAGCAGTTCAAAGATTAGTTTGGCATCCTTTAAACCCCCTCTTCAGCCCTGCATTTCCTGTGCTGGTTCCTCTAAGTCTACCTTCCCGGGTTGACAATTAAATGTTGATTTACATGGTATATCTGTAGCTCGACATAGACCGTGGCAATATGACATAAATTTGATTCATGATGGGAAGATGAATACATACACCCTAGAAAAGAATGGGAGAACTCATATGTTGCTTCCAATCAAAGATAAGGAAGTGAAACCGGAAGTAAGTAACACTGTACTTCTCATGAGTGGGAAGGAACTCCTTACCAAGGTCAAGAAGAAGGAGGAACCACAATTCATTGTGGTCAAGAAACCGAGAATTGTTTTGACCAGCACAAGGATAGATGATCTACCAGAAGAGGTTCAGGAACTTCTAGGAGAGTTTGCTGACATAGTAGTGGACGAACTACCTCATTCATTGCCACCAATCAGAAGTGTGAGCCATCATATTGATCTCATACCAGGAGCTAGTTTGCCAAATAAAGCTGCGTACAGATTGACTCCGCAAGAGAATGAAGAGGTCAAAAGACAAGTCCAGGAGTTGTTGGACAAGGGGTTCATTAGAGAAAGCTTGAGCCCATGTGCTGTTTCGACAGTACTCAGTCCAAAAAAAGACGGAGGCTGGAGGATGTGTACTAACTCAAGGGAGATCAACAAGATAACCATTGGATACAGATTTCCATTGCCCAGGATGGATGATTTGATGGATTGCTTGAGTGGAGCAAAGTATTTTTCAAAGATTGATTTGAAAAGTGGTTATCACTAGATTCGTATGAGAAAAGGTGATGAATGGAAAAAAACCTTCAAGACTAATGAAGGGTTGTATGAATGGCTTGTTATGTCATTTGGCTTAAAAAATGCACCAAGTACCTTTATGAGGTTGATGAACGAAGTCCTGAAAGAATTCATCGGGAAATTTGTTATTGTGTATCTGGATGACATACTGATTTTCAGTAAAAAAGTGGCCGAACATATAAAGCATTTGGCTACAGTGATGCAGAAATTATAGCAGGAGAAGCTATTGATAAACATGAATAAGTCCTCGTTCATGAAGACATAGCTCTTTTACTTGGGATTTGTTATTTCTGCAGACAAATTAAGGATGGATCCAGATAAGGTGGAAGTGATCAAGAATTGGCCATCACCGAGGAACGTATTTGAGGTGAGAAGTTTTCACGGATTAGCTAGTTTCTACCGGAAGTTCATCAGGAATTTCAGTGGAATTAGTGCACCGATGATGGATACAGTGAAGAAAAGACACAAATCTTTTCATTGGATGGAAGAGGCTGAGAAGAGTTTTAATCTGTTGAAGAGGAATATTACGGAACAACCAATTTTGGTGTTTCCAGATTTACAAAAGACATTCCATGTGAAATGCGATGCAAGTGGATTTGCAATAGGGGCAGTCTTGAGTCAAGAGGACAGGCCAATATAATACTTCAGTGAGAAGATGAATGAAGAAAGGGTGAAGTAATCCACATATGACAAGGAGTTCTATGCTATCATCCAGGCATTGAAGAAATGGAGGCATTACTTAATTCCCAAAGAGTTTGTCTTATACAGTGACAATCATGCATTGAAATTTGTGACTCAATAGGAAAATTTGAATCAGAGACATGTCAAATGGGTTGAATATATGCAAAATTTCACTTTTGTGATTAAACATATTTCTAGTGCTGCTAACAAAGTTGTTGATGCTTTGAGCAGGAAGTGTTTGTTGTTGCAGGAGTTCAAGGTCAAAACATTGGGTTTTGATGATCTCAGGGACATGTATAGAGATGATTAGAATTTTAAAGAGGCGTATGAAGCAACTGAGAATCTAATTCTCAGGGATAGAAGCCAATGGGTAGAGTACATGATCCAGGAAGGATTGTTGTTTAAGGGCAATCAGCTTTGTATTCAAAAATTCTCCATGAGGGAGAACTTGCTAAAGGAGAAACACAGTGGAGGATTGGCAGGGCAATTTGGTCACGAAAAGATGTTCGCAAGGTTGAATGAGTCATATTTTTGGCCAGGAATGCGAGAAGACATCAAGAGATTTGTGGAAAGATGCAGGATTTGCCAACATTCGAAGGGAAGGAAGCAGAATGTGGGGTTTTATCAACCATTGCCCATACCAGAGAGGTTGTGGGATGCAATTAGCATTGATTTCATATTGGGTTTTCCAAGAACACAAAGAGGATTTGACTCAATCTTTGTGGTGGTGGATAGATTTTCCAAAATGGCACACTTCATTCCATGTCAGAAAGCCAGTGACGCAACTCACATTGTGAATCTGTTTTTCAAAGAAGTCATTCAACTTCACGGCTTACCAAGGAGTATAGTTTTGGATCAAGACACTAAGTTCATAGGGCACTTTTGGAGGAACTTATGGACGAAGCTGGGAACTAGCTTGTTTTTAGTTCGGCTTATCATCCTCAGATGGATGGACAGACAGAAGTGGTGAATAGAATTTTGGGAGACTTGCTGAGAAGCTTGGTGACAGAACACCACAGTCAATGGGACAACATATTACCACAGACAGAGTTTGTGTATAACGACTCAGTTAACAAAAGAACAGGGTAGAGTCCATTTCAGATTGTCTATGGCATACAGCTGAGAGGGATTTTTGAGTTGCGGGATACAGAACTAAATGGAAATAGGAGTGCTAGTGAAGAAGATTTCGCAGAGGCGATGAAGGAACTTCACATCCAGGTGAAGGAGCGTTTACAGAATTCAATCCAAGAGTATAAGCGTAGAGCAGATCAACACATGAGACAACTTCAGTTTGAGGTTCGTGATTTGATTCTGGCACATTTAAGAAAGGAAAGGTTCCCAAGAGGGACATATAACAAACTGAAGATGAAGAGAATTGGACCATGTAGGGTCTTGAAGAAATTTGGGGAAAATGCTTATGAGATTGAATTACCCGATGGGATTGGAATTTCTGTGATATTGAATGTCTCATATTTGTACCCATACAAAGCTGAGGAAGCAGGAAAAAATGATGAACAGTCATAGGTTCAGTGGAAAAAACAGATGCCAGTTGCAAAAAAGCCACAGATAGAAAGCATGCTAGACAAAAGAATTGGCAAAGAGACCAGAAGAAAACAATACTTTGAATACTTGGTCAAATGGAAAGGACATCCAGTTGAAGATGCCAGCTGGGAGAATGAAGCAGAGATTCAGAAGCATGGACAGACCGTGCAAGAGCTCATGGACAGGAGCCCATGAAAGTTTTTCAAGCAAGGGAGTATGATGCAGGAGCATCGCCAACGTCAAGCGAGCGTGGGGCAAGCGCAACACATTTTGAGCACATGATACATTGTTTAAAAACTTTTGAATATTGGATGCGCCAAACTTAAATGAGATAGTTAAGGAGAGGCGTACTTATATATTGTAAAGGACCTTGAGCGATCCGCTCTCATCCATAGTAGGTAGAAAGCATTTATGATAATAGGTAGCTTTGAATTCTCTGATTTGATAGTTTTAGGAGTGGAGGGAAAACATATATAGACACCCTCATTGTGTATTGTAGCATTAGCATGATTATGAGCATAGAAGGAGGAGCAGAGAGCTGTGTAGTAGAATCCATATACAAAAGTTCTAAATTAATACAAAGAAGCTCTGATTCAGACTCATGGGGTTCATATCTTCTTTTTGTATGCATCTTTAAATGTTATGCTCTTAATGTTTTACTCTTCCTGTCATGAAATTTCTTTTATGCTATGTATGAATGATTTCTTTTTAAATGTTTGAAATCTGAGAGGAAAGGGAAGTGAAATGAGTTTCAATTGTCTCTCTATCTGAGCAAGAGTTCCTGCAAGGAGTGCAGTTGAATTGTCCGCAAGGAGTGCATTGACAAAAGGTTCATAGGTTCGTCTCTGAAAGCTCAGGAGAGATAGTGGTTTTTATCATATTCACACAAGAGGTATAGTCAGGCACATAAGTTGTGCAAGGTGTGCATAGAGAAAGCTTAAAACCAGGGGTTAAAATCAGAGAAGCTATTGAGAGACCATTGTTGCAGAGCGTGCGCAAGGTCAAAGAGCGATTAACACTTCAAGTGTTTGGAGGTTGCCGCAAGGAGTGCGTGCAAGGGTCTTCTTTGAGACTCAAAGTTGTGAGAGAGCTCAAGAAGGATAAAGCCTTTGAAACCATTGAAGGCAGCACAAGAAATGGATGCATTAGAGTGATTAGAAGGCATCAGAGGTTTGTGACATAAGTGGATAAATCCAGGGAAGAGTCCTTGGTTCACTTCGTAGGAATCGTCAGAGGGAGAATAAACAGATGGTCAGAATCTTGTGTAGAGGATTAGCGAAATCCCACCAGCTGTCCGATCTGATAAAGGAGTGAGGATGCTACGGCTACGTCCGGAGTTCAAGCTCAGGAGATCGTGAGCCACTGGATCCTCACCTCATTACCTGTCAGCCGTCCGATCTGACAGGAGTTGCACAAAGGTTAAACCCTCTCAAGGGAGCGAAGGTCCCGAAGGTATCGGGATATCGAGGAGTCGAAGTTTGGGAAATCAGAAATCCCGTGGATAAGAGATCGGGTAAATCCATAGTGAAAACCCCGATAGAGATCATAGTCATCCATCTGTTGGAACATGTGGCAGGGATCAAGAACGATTGGCATATCGGAAGTTTAGAGACCAAGATTCTGAGGCTTTTTGAGTCCCGAAACAACGAAAGGATTTCAGCCGTGGATCTAAGGATGGACGCGTGTCGCGTGATTCTCCAAATCGGGAAATCGGCCATCGGGACTCACATAAGAGAACAGTTTGATTTTGCATTGGATGAAGTCTGAGGTTTAATCTGGACTGTTCATTCATATAGGACGCGTGTTGAAAATCCGAAGAGGACGGGGTTCGACGTTTCGCGGATCCTGAAGACAGGAAACACTTGCATTTTGGAATTGCAAAGTCCGAAATCCCGAAAGGAGGAAAGCGACGTTATGGGGCCCAGGTGATGTCATGTCATCATAACAGGGGATCAGGAATCTCCACATTGAAAAAACTGAAGTAGACAAGGGCCTTCCATCTTTGAGGACGCGTGGCAACAATCTCAACTTTCGAGGAAAGTCCCAAAAGAGAAGTCATATCAGGAAATTGGGATTCGAGAGATCGAGAGTCTCGAAGACAAAGGTACTTTGGCATTTGAAATCACGAAGTCTCAAGGGAGACTCGGAGCCATTGATTTAGTGAATGATCATGGTCATTGATTGTGTTTACGGTGGAAGGGATTCCTAGTGACATCATATCGGGATTCGGAGAATCGGGGATCCTAGGGACCAGAGGTCACATACATTTCAACATCAGAAACCTAGAAATCCCGAAAGCTGGTAGGACCATGGTCATATGAAATGAGGTCATATGAAAGGAGGTCGTGTGGACCAGGAGCCTAGCCTCGAGGGCTATTGAAGTTAAAGCATATCGGGATAGCGGAGATCGGGAAATCAGGAAACAAAGGACTGTGGCATCGGGATTTTGAGACTCCGAAACCCGATTTTGTATTTTCTTGTCATGGAGAGGACAGTGATCAAGTCTAGAGGTTGTGAGGAGCAGAAAGACCTATGGGTCAATTTTAAAGAAGGTTCCAGTGGAGAAGAAAAGGAGCCACTCCGGCTCGAAGTTAGAATTAGAATGATCCTTAAGACCGGGAGGTCGGCGCAGAGGTCTTTGTCGAGGCAGAGGGTGCGGGCTGTGTCAGGTTTGGTATCAAATCCCAGAAAGGATTCTTTGCTTTATGTAGCAGAGAAAAAGAGAATTAACCATGCTTCCAAGGAGAAGGGACAGGCAAACACCTGACCCACCAGAGGATAGGGAAACGCCGAGAGGAAGAGGTAGGAAGATGACTGATCTAGCCATGGAGAGAGAGATGTGTGATATACAAGCTAGAATCAAAGACATGGAAACAACCCAATGACGCACAGTTAGTGCCAGGGATATAAGTAATTCCGAATGTGAAATAGAGGTTGAACATGAAGAAGAAGTTGCAGCCAAAGATGAAGCAAATGAACGTTTGATCAGAGCTATTTCAAGAATGGGTGCAAGAGAGAAAATGAACATCCCAGTTTATGAAGGAAACTTGGATGCAGAGGAGCTTCTAGACTGGATCAGAGCCCTGGACACATACTTTGACTATGAAGATGTCGAGGAAGACAAGAAGGTCAAGCATGCTATCACAAGATTGAAGGGACATGCAACATTATGGTGGGATGAACTACAAGCTGACAGACGCTGCAGAGGCAAGCATAAAATCAGAAGTTGGGATGGGATGATTGCGAAGATGAAGGAAAAATTCATTCCCAGGGATTACCAAATTTCTCTATTCAGGAGGATGCAGAACCTAAGATGGAAGATGATGACAGTGAAAAAACACACTGAAGAATTCTACAGGCTGAACATCAGGGCAGGTCATCGGGAAAGCGATGATGAAAAGTTTTCCAGGTACATGAATGGCCCAAGGTATGATATTCAGGATGAGATGAGCATGGTAACCATCCAAACGATGGAAGATGCTTATCAGATGGCTTTAAAAGCTGAAGAGAAGCTGAGCAAAAAATAGGGTCAAAGAGGCCGAGGCAGAAGTCAAGCCAGGGGAAAATCAATTGTCCAAGATAAAAACCAGAAGCCCAAGGAGGACTAGAAGAAACCTCAGACTAGAACTGAGAGAGTTGGAAGCTCACAGTGAGGATGATATGCTGAAGATAGAGGACAACATACTGAGCAGAGAGGAGATTATGCTAATAATAATACTTTTCCTCGTGCTAGAGGAAGAGGAAGAGGAAGAGGTGGAGTGATAAAATGCTTCATGTGTGGAAAGAATGGACACAAATCTTATGAATGTCCAGATAAAAAGAAAGAGTTTAGAGAGACTCACATCACCGAGGCACAAAGGCGAGATGTTGAGGCAGAAGACGCTGAAGGCAGAGGGTGCGGGCTGCATCACCCTCTAGTAAACAAGAGGGAAACGTAGTACATGGAGTGAACTGCCCAGTCTCACTCGAGATAGCTCTATGGGTGGCTCCAATACTCAGGTGCTTGCAACCCGAGACTAAGCAATATCTGTGGTTATGCATCGTAAAATTTATTCATTCCATCTAACATCTTGTCATAACATTCATTATATGCATGCATGTGGGATACCAGATCTACATAGTTACTTCATTCATTTAACATTCATCAACTAATCAGACATACAAATGCATCCATTCATTCATATAACACAACATTATTGTGGCTCGCCCCTTCCTAGGATACGTCCACAAATATTTGTCTCTTGATATTTTATTATAGTTTAGAAAGATATCACTCAGTGCATGCTTACAATATTAGTTACTCCTCTCTCCCACAGGCTCCTTGATCCCTGCGAGGATGACTAGATCAAACCAAGCTCCTCATCCTACAATCTAAACCTTGGGATCAAGTCTCTCACACCTTATCTAGCTCACCAGCTTAATGAATCATATGGTCCTTACAATTATCTTCCTCTATGTCCCCTCTCACTGTCCTCTCATTGTTTCCCTCTGCGTTTCCTAAGTACAACTTATTTATATATTCGTCTCACCAGCCATTACAATGCATTAAAAAAAACCTAACCCTAGCGTCCTTAGGTATTCCTTGCATGTGCCCTTCTCCTGCTTCTCTTACATGTGCTGCATTTCCTTCCAGTTGTCTTCTCCATGCTTTTCCTCCAAAAATAACCTCTCTTTCTAGCTAGTCATACATCAAACAAGCCCCCAACACTAACATGTGGCTCGTCCTAAGCCACCTAAACCTTTTGTTCCTCTTCGATCTCCCCTAAAAGATACTGGAACTTCTCTATGAGTTCCTTTTCTTGCATTTGAGCCTACGCGGTATTCTCCTTGAGTGCATCAAATACCTACACTGCAATATTGTCGGTGATCATCCCTATGCACTCTACCTGAGTTTGTGCCATGTTCTTCTTTGCGTATTCCACCTGTGCAATGACCTCTATTGCACACTCTTGGAGCGGTTCCATTTGAGCTTGGCTCTCCTTCTTCTATGTTTGCATGACTGTGAGTTATGCCTACATATTCTTCATATCGTGTGATCCTTTGACATGCTTCATGATCGAAATCATCCTATGCCTCTGCTTGAGGTCTTGGATAGTTGCACTTATCATTTATTCCTGTTGGTACCACTACTAGACCTATTTATCATCTTCCAACTTTGTCCATAACTGTGCTTCCTTCTCGAACAAGTCAGTCGTCGTGTGGACTTCTCGCTCGATCTCCTTTATCTACGATGTTGAATCATGCTTCCTATTCTCCTTCACCTCTAGCGGAGTGGCAGGTATGAGCTGATCCCAGAGGTGCTCGATCTCCTACCTGTATTGATCGATTGTCTCCACAATCTGATCAATCTTCAGTTTCACCATGAGCTCTACCGTCTATGTGTTCTTTGGCATTTTCTTGTAGGATACAACCAATTCCTACACCAACCTATCTGTAAGGTATTTTTAATATTTGGTCTTGAGCTTGGCCTGCTCGAGTACCAATTCCAACACGTCCTAATTTTCCTTTGCCTACTGCAATTATGCTATGTCTGTGGATGCACACGACTGTGCCTCTTGTGCGACAGTGACTTGTAGTTTATACAAGGCCTTGGTTGGTATCAACATCATTACCAAATTTATTTGGGCCAATTCCTTGAGGGGTGTCTTCCCCACGATTTCATCCATGCGGAACATGTTGGGTATGACGTGAAATGTTGAGCTCGGTTGTGCTTTCATCTGGATCCTATCTTGATCACTTGATCCAACGTCGCTTCCTGTCTGTGATGTTGATGGGACTATTTGTATGCCTCTTCCGGCCCCTTGTGTTACTTTGATATGCTGGAGGAGCTACCTCATGTATGGCAGCTTCTCCTCAATCATGTCCCTTTAGCGCTGAGCATTATCAAACTCCTCTACTGTGCGATCTTGGACCATTTGGGCCAAAAGGTCTGTATCATCCTCCATGATCATGTATTCTGGTGGCGTTCTGTGTGCCTTAGCTTTCTTACATGAACCCCCCATTTGTATGACTTGCCTCTTGGTATGGCGTTGATCTCGCTAATTAGCACTTGATGTGCTTCCCTATGATTTCTCATTATATTTATCTTGTACCTGTGGTGCCTATTTATTTTTCTTTTTCCCTGCCTAGGTTCATTTCTTGGACACCCCCACTTTTTCCTATTGCTCCTTATTCTCACCTACCCTTGGCTTCTTGGGCACTATTATCTCTTCGACAGTTGTTTGTCCCTGCCCTACCTCCACCTCTGTATCTGCGAGAATTTCTTGATTCAGGACTGGAATCCTCCAATCCTCATTCCAATCCCTAATGGTCATCTCTATTTCCTCCTCGCTGATGCAGTAGCACAGTTGTAGCCATTGATTGTCGAGATCCTTTCATTCTTGTATCCACATTGCATGCCTATTTGATTTGAAGTTGGATTTTCCCTGATACTGTGCGACCATTTCCGGTGTAACCCAACAAGTGTTCACGATGCTCTCCTATAGGTCGTTATGATATTGTTCTAATATGGATACATTTTCCTTTATATTTCTGGGGTTTGAAGCAAACCCTAGCGATAGGTATCGCACTGTGTGGGAAAGATTGGATCTTATGGAAAAGAATGAATACTTAGGCTCCTTCCATCCGATCAAGGCTATCGAGATGAGTAGCCATGAATAGTGAAATTTTTTCCCGAGGACCTGTGCTTCTTTGCAGTCTTCCAAGAACATATTCAGAAAATATGGGGCCCAACTGAGTGTGGTGCCCTCTGCACACTATGTTGTAGCTGCAACAACCCCGACAGGGACTTCCTCCTTTTGAAATTTCCTGAGTAATTTGCATGCCATAATTTTCATGGCCATTCCTGTCACAACGTCACTAATACGCTTGATTATGAGTCCACGTGACCCCCTTTCAGTACCATACTTATTCTTCATTTCCTCGACCAGTTCCTTCTCCTTTGTCTTGTCCTCAATGAACTAAGTAGGTGCCTCCCCCCATGATGGAAACCATTTGATGTATGCAATGATCTCTACGTCTATTGAGACAATCTGTTCCAACCATAGGTATCCTTTGTGGGTGATTTTCATCATCTTCTTGATGCAGTTGTTTGCGTGTTCTCCCCTCCCAAAGTGTGGGATGTCCAATAGGCCTTGAATCCCATTTTTGGCTAGTCTAGCTGCCCACTAGACTGGTTGGTTAATTGGTTCACCAAAGGGTCCTATACCGATAGTATCTAGATAAAATTTCTTAGAAAACTCTAGGAACTTGTCCGTGTCTATCACATCATGGTCTGAGCACCTTAATTTCTCCACGTGGCCTAACATATTTTCTGCGATACGTACCCCTTCCAGAATACATGGTAAGACAATGGTTTTGGTGGCCTACCTGCGCGATGACCTTGGTAATGATTGTTTTCCCTTCCACTGTGGTGGCTGACTCAAGGTTACAACCTTCTTTGTTCTCTCTTCGACAAACTTCTGCTCGGTCGGTGACATCTTCCACTGTGCCCTCTTGTGGTTGTTCCGACATGGTTGTGTGTGACCTTTCTGGCATGGTCATTTCTTCCTGGTTTGGGACCATCCCATTAACCCTTAGGGTTTCTTTAGGGTTTTCAATTTTTGAGTGATTTCCTAGGTTCATAGATTATTGGTCATGTCCCCCTTCTGAAACATCAATGTCCATGCCCACTGGTGTTGTCTGTTGGGTTTCCTCTATGGTAGGTGTGGGGCTTCCTGGTGTCGTATTGGGAGATTATATTTCATCCACATTGATGACTTATGGAGGCCAAAGTGGTTGTTTTTCGCTTCATTATGATTGCGGTGGGGATCTGGCATTGCTTTGAGGTCGTCTGATAGTCTGGCTCAGTCCTCCTATGTTGGATTGTGCCATGGTGTTAAGGGCGTTGTTGTCCACCATGTTGAAAAGTCAACAAGAAACATTTGTCTAATTTACTTTTCCCTTAAATAAATTGGACAATAAATATTAATCTATTATCTCATTTATAGCTGAGTGATTTGGAGTTGTAACATAATTATAAGTGTATTTAAGTGATTTAAGCTTAGTTGTACTAGTTGTAACTAAACTTGCACTAGTGAGAGTTCAATGAATTAATTATTCATTAATTCACAATCAGTGAACTCACATGCAAATGAAGATTCGCCACGGTTAACTACATGCATGTCAGATCCAGTGGAGACCTGGTTGAGATAACAGGTGAAAGGGACAGTTTGTCTATCAGTTTTGATTTGAGTGAAGTGTGCTCATGCAATCACACATGCAGTGGACATGCTTATGATCATGTGCAAACTAGGAAATTTGAATTCATTGTGAGAATTCTAATTGCAGGGATTGTGCAGAGGAGGCAGGCTATCTGGACACAGAAATTGGCACATGTGTTTGTTGAGTTTTGTATGACAGTGTGAGATGATTGTATTGTATTGAGAGATCTTGGATTATAGTTTTGTATGAGATTGTTTCATGATCCATGATATACATAATATATGATAGTGGGGTTTTTAGCTTTACGCTTTCCCAATAAAACTTATGTGTTATGTGTTCTTGATATTTCACATTGTGATCATGGTTTAATTTTCTGCAAGAATAATAGTAGAAGAGATTATGTATTTAACAGTGGCATATAATTGTTAGATCAGGAGAATCGCAAGAAATACTTAATTTCTATTAAAATTTCTACATGGTATCAGAGCCACGGATCCACGGAAGTGAGGTTCGAAAATAATAGTATTTTCGCAGGTCCCGTCTCTGGCAGGGTGTGAACCTTAGTACTGGAAACTACACACATTTATAGGAGTAGAAATTTTCGCACCCTATGCAAAGGAGAGGTGCGAACTTCATCAAGATTCTCGCAGGTTGCTTGAAGGAGAGGTGTGAACTTCCCTCACCCCACTGTGTATTACAGTGTAAACTTCCTTGTGATTTTCGCAGGCTCTACACGGGTAGGGTGAAAACTTCCTCAACAATTTCACAGGATAGACATTGGTAGGGTGCGAACTTCCCTTATGCTCCTCTCAGTTGGGGTGTGAACCTCCTAGGGCAAGAGGAATTGCAGCAGTTGAGTTTTGTTGGATAATATTCGAATTTGCAGGATTTTCTTGGTGCGACAGTTGATTCAAGATCGAAATTTCTTTCATTGGCTTGAGGTTGGAGTATGCACTTGAGGGTAGCTCGAACTACATTTCTTGGAAGGACAAGATGGAGGAAGTACTCGAAGACAATGGCTTGAAGCACTACATTGACAAATATGTTCCTAAGCTGGATGTGACAGACACTGCAAATCTTGATGCATGGAAAAAGAAAGTGGCAAAGGTGAGGAGGATTATATTGGAGGGAGTACGAGAACACATTGTCTCAAGTTTCCATGGGAAAACTACACCACATTCAATGTGGAAGGTTTTGATGGATCTATTCCAAAACAACAATGACCATAGGAAATTGGCACTCAAAGATAAACTCAGAAAGATCAAGATGGAGAAGGGTGACTCCATTCCAAAATATCTCATGAAGTTTGTCCAATGTCACAATGAGCTTGGAAGTGTGGGAATAACAGTCACTGCTGATGATTTGGTGAGATTGGATCTCCTAGGACTTCCCAAGAGTTAGCACAATTATCAAGACTCTGTCAATGGAAGGGAAAAATTTCCAAATTGGGAACAACTATGGTCGGATCTAGTGCAAGAGGATTTCAGGTGGAACACTAGAGATGGATCTTCATCAAAGCGTGATGATGAAGAGGATTTTTATTTGACTGCCAAGTCAAGGAAAGGGAAAGGGAAGAAAATCCATTCAAAATCTGAGTCTAAAGTCAAGAATATGGATTTGTCCAAAGTGAAGTGGTTTCACTGTCATGAACATGGGCATCTCGCTACTAACTGTCAGCAGAAGAGGAAGAACACGATGGTTGTTGGAGCTGCAACTGGTGAGGATCTTGTCTCGCAATTTGAACTTGATTTCTCTTTGATCACATGCATGGATTCAAGTGCATCGAGATCGGTGTGGTATTTGGATAGTGGCACTTCCTACCCCATGACGGGAGATAAAGAGTCTTCCAGTGACTTGGAGGAGAAATATCTCATAATGCATATTGAGATGGGAAACGATGGACGATACATTGTGACTGGTATTGGTACCATTACCTTTCAGAGGGAGTCAGGTAAACCATTTCAATTGAAAAATGTTATGCATGTTCCAGGTTTGAAGAAAAACCTGGTCTCAGTCACAAAGTTGGAGGATAGAGGCTATGATGTTGTTTTTAGCGGTGGAAAAGCTTTCCCGCGACATAAAAAATGGGTCAAGTAAAAAAGATAGGGATTCGAGTTAAGAATCTCTACATGTTGGAGGTAGATGGATGTGGTGCCATGATGGGCAAGGTAGAGAACGTGGTGATTTGGGATGAGGGTGAATTATGGCACAGGCAATTGGGCCATCTTCATCATGGATCCTTGAAGATCATGAAGAAAATAGCTACTATACTTCCAAGGGGAACACTTGCTCAGTTAAATCAGTGCAACGGGTGCACCCTGGGGAAGTATGTAAAGTCCACCTTTCATGAAAAGGAGAACTGTGACCAAGGATTCTAGGAAGAAGATGGAACTGACTGCTGAAGTTGGGATATTTGTTGGGTACACAGAAACAACCCATAATTATCGTGTGTATTTTCCGAATAGTAAGATGACTGTTATGCGATGGTATATAAGATTTTATGAGGGGAAAGCCATGCAGTTGTCGCTTGAGAGGGAGCCAGACTTGCATGCATAAGAGGAACTGCTAGTTCCCAAAGATGAGTCTCAATATGTGGATCATCCACATGAGGAGGTTCATGGAGTGGAGGAAACCACTCAAGCAGAGCCATCCATCATAAATGGTAGAAAGCGTACTATGGAAGATGATAGATTGAGACTAGATGTTGCACAGAATGTAGGAGCCCCTACTTCACAGCGCAAACAGAGACAGTCTCCTGATTGATTTACAGGATACATCGCTCTCATGAGCAAATGTATTGTAACTGAACCATCTTCCTTTCAGGAAGTAGTGCAGGATACCACTTGGGTTGATGCTATGGTATAGGAGTATGACTCCATTGTCAAAATTAGTGCATGGGAAATTGTCCCAAGACTGGTTGACAAATCAGTGGTAGGTTTGAGATGGATCTACAAGGTAAAGAAAGCTACTGATGGGAGTGTGGAGAAATACAAGGATAGGTTTGAGGCCTGGGGCTTCTCACAGATTGAGGGGATAGATTATGATGAGACCTTTGTGTTGGCATGTTTACAGGCAGGTATGCTTGTCATTGATGGCAATATCAGTGTATGCATCGATGGAAAAACAGGGACAACATAAGCTCAGAAGAGATAGTGTAGAGCTGCAATAAGAGTGCAAGAGTGTGCTTGTTTATTTCATGGAAAACAAGAAGGCAAGGAAGATCAACAGTGTAGGGATAATTACAAGGAAATATCAGAAGCGTAAACTCCATTTCGGAGTTTCAGATACCGAGAGATTGAGAAGTCAAGAGTTGAGACTCGTCAACACAGGAGTCCCGAAGTTTCGAAATCCAGAATCCCGAAATCCTGAAAGAGGCACATCAACAAAGAGTTTCAAATACTGGGAAATAACTCCATTTCGGAGTCCCAGATACCGGGAGTTGAAGTCTCGATACACATCACTAGAAGAGTGTCGAAATGCCGAGTCGCTGAAATGCGAAATAGGGAAATACCAGATCTTTGATTCAACTCCATTTCGGAACTTCAGATACTGGGAGTTGGAGGAGTTAAGCGCCGATACTCTTCACCATAGGAGTCCTGAAATCGCGAAATGTGAAATTTCAAAATCCTGGAAGAAGGAGGATGATTTCAGATACCGGGAGTTGGGGATGTCAAGAACTCTTACTACAGGAGTCTCGAAGTCGTGAAACTCAAAGACGCGAAATGAGAAATAATGAAATGTAAAAGACTCCATACTAGAGGTTTAGATGCTATGAGTTGGAAGAGTCAAGACTCTTCATCATCAGGAGTCCTAGAATCATGAAATGTGAAACACTGAAATCCAGGAAGAAGGAGGATGATTTCGGATACCGGTAGTTGGGGATGTCAAGAACTCTTACTATAGGAGTCCCAAAGTCATGAAACTCGAAGATGCGAAATGAGAAATCGTGAAATGTCAAAGACTCCATATCATAGGTTCAGATACCAGGAGTTGGAGATGTCAAGGACTCCCAAGATAGGAATCCTGAAGTTGCGAAGTGCAAAAGGATGAAAAGTTGAGCTGACTCAATTTTGGAGTTTCACAGACCAGGAGGTGGAGTTGTGAAGAACATTCACTTCAAGAATGTCGAAATCGTGAAGTAATCTATGCCGACAGATCCAAGAGGTGAAGGTGGCAGACCACGTCAGAAAGGACAGGTGGAAGACAATGACACGTGGCACGATCAGTCAATGACAAGTATCACATTGATTTGGCATTTCAGGCCACTGGAAATCACAATTCTGAGTGACACGTGGCAGCCACTCTAGTCACGACACGTCATTGAGTGATGCAGTACTGACCTCACTTTGGGAGTTTTAACTCCATCGCTCTCCCAAAGTCCCGAAGGATGAATTACTGGGGCAGAGGATAGTCGTCCGATCACCACAGATTGTGGACCATTGATCTGGAGATCGAAGAGCTGTAGAGAACAGATTGAATCAAGAAGCTCCATTTCAGAATTTTGAGGACCGCAACTTGGAGTGTCGAGATACCTTGCAACAAGAATTCGTGACATGCAAAATCATGAAATGTCGAAATGATCGAAGCTAGTCCAGCTAAGATCAATTTTGGGGATCGTGACTTGGAGTGTCAAGACACATGATCACACAAATGCCGAATAGTTGAATGTCGAAATTTTGAAATGACGAAATGAACGTAAGATTCAATGAAGTCAAGTCAATGGTACAAATGAATTTGAATAAGACCGGAGGGCTACTATTGCACTTCAGAGTGCAACTGCTAGAAACGACTAATAGTTTCAGCCAGAGGACTCAAAGAGACTTCTGTGTGATTTCTAGAGAAGCTGAAGAGTCTCAAGGAATCTACCAATGGAATGAAGACTGTTCGTAGAGGCAATTGACAGAGATCTAACTGCCAGAGAAGATGAAGAGTTGTGATGATGATCAGGCTGAGCACTTGACATGGAGAGAGCATGCAGAAGCATGGTGAGAGAGCATGCAGAAGGTGCACAGAGACTATAAGTATGCAGAAGAAAGAAGAGAGGGGTTGTTGTTGTTGTGAGGTATTCAGGAGTGTAGAAGGAGGAGCATGCAGCAGCTGAAATAGAGTGAAGATGAATGGTGCATGGGATGGAGTTGGCACACATAGCATGAAAGGCAGGAGAAAAGAAAGCACAAGGCATGTGTGCAGCAAGAGAGTGAGACACTAMAGGAAGGCTGAGGTGCTCCTATAGAGAAAAACAGAAGATCAAAAATCCCAAGAAGATGTAGACAGAGAGACACATATACATGAGAGCATAGTAGCATAGCAGAATAGTGATAAACATGGTAAGCCAATGATAAATATTGTATCACTGTGATAAGTTTCATTAGCAAAGATTTATATTTTAGGGTGGAAGGGAGGTGCTAGGGAGGACTGTTGTCCTCAAAGGTTCAAGTGGGTGCTTGAACAAAGGGATTTGTAGCTTCCATCTGGTTGCAGCCAGAGAAACCAGGGTGGCATGGTGGTGCAAGGGAGAATTGTTGTTCTCTGTTTTATAGGTTGGTGCGTGTATGATTGGAAGTTTGTGCTTCCATCCAGTTGGTGCTGGAACACCTAGGAGCTGGTGCTTCCCTCTAGTTGGTTCTAGAGAAACTAGGGAGTTGGTGCTTCCTTCTAGTTGGTGCTAGAGAAACTAGAGAGTTGGTGCTCTCAGCAAGTAGCAGCTTGCAAAACAGAGGTTGCAGCCTCATTATGAGTCAGTGCTCATATGTATGATAATGTAAAGATTGTAAATATTACTTATCATATAAAGAAGAAGAGGTTTTTACCCATTATGGGTTTCCTCAAGAAATATCTGTCTCTATGTATCGCATATGTGTGACTGATGTTGAATGTGATATTACTTATTTCCCGGAATTATTGTGATTATCATTGAGTGCTTTGTAAAGAGTTAAAATAAACATAATTGTTTAAGCATGGTAACAACTAATTCACCCCCCCTCTCAGGTTTCCAACATTTGGTATCAGAGTTGGCCCCTTTTATCTAAGGGAAGATCCTAGAGATTAAACATGTCAAGCCATGAAGGAAATTCAACCAATAAGGCCCCTCTATTCAATGGAACAAACTTTGCCTTTTGGAAAGTTAGAATGAGAACCTACATAATGGCTTTAGGTGCAGATGTATGGGATGTGGTAGACACTAGTTATGTAAAGCCAGTTGTACTAGCTAATAAGGATGACAAGCTAGAATTTATCTTCAACGCTAAGGCTATGAATGTTATCTTGAGTGGGCTTGTAGAAGCAGAATTCGTAAAAGTTATGCACCTAGGAACTACCAAAGAAATGTGGGACAAACTCATTAGCAGTTATGAAGGTAATGAAAAGGTAAAGGACACCAAGATTCAAACCTACAGAATACAATTTGAACAGCTGAAGATGAAAGAAGATGAAACTGTTGGAAACTACTTTTTAAGAGTAGAAGAAATGGTAAATGCAATGAAAGAACTTGGTGAAACAATTGAGGAACCTTCTTTAGTTCATAAAATCTTGAGATCTCTCCCAAATAGGTTCAACCTGAAGGTCTCTTCTATAGAAGACCTTAATGATCTAAAAACCTTGGAGTTTGATCAACTTCTAGGAACATTGACTGCACATGAAATGAGAATAGTTAAAGATAAACCCACCTCCATAGAAGCATCATTTAAAGAAGACAAGAATGAGGATTCTGAGCCCAATGAAATTGAACAAAAATTTGTGAAGAGACTGAAGAAGGGATTAGGCAAATACAAAGGTAAACTTCCCTTCAAATGTTTCAACTGTGCTAGGATAGGTCATTTTGAAAATAAATGTCCCCACAAAGGAAAGGATCAGACATGTGATGATGAGGAGAATTACAAACATATAAATTTCTTTAAAGAGAATAACTTTAATAAGAAAAGTCTTTGCGCAAACAATGATGATGATCCTTCAGCTGATGAAGACAATGACTCCTCTATTGAAGATAAACTAAATGACTTCATACTTATGGCCAAAGAGGATTATGATAATAATGACACAGGGAGTGATGTTAATGAAGAAGAAGTTGTGGTTGAGATGGAAGGATAATTGATCAGTGCACTGGAAGAGATTGACAGACTAAGAATCAAGAATAGAAAGCAAAGACAATTTTTGATACAGTTCGAGAAAGACAGTAAAGAACTCGATGATGACCTTGTCCTACTAAAAGTAGAATTATAAGAGGCAAAGAAAATTGAAGACATTATGAAACGATAGCTATCAGAAAAGAAGGCAAGATGTGAAGCATTAGAACAATAAGTAGTGAAAACTAGGAAAGAGATGGAGAAGTTTCAAGCCTTGTATAATCAAAATCTGTCAAGTATCAAAGCATCAGAAGTATTAGCCACCATTATGAATTAGCAAAGGAATCCAAAGATGAAAACTGGTTTGGGTTATGAAGAGGGATCAAGTAGTGGGAATCCAAGAAACGAAGAACCGATCAAGTTTGTCAAATGTACAGCCAATGACAACAACAAACCTGCAGAAACAAAGGAAGACAATCAACCGCCCAGAACGAGTAAGGAAAGAGGTGCCAGGACTGAATCTGTAGAACAAAGAAATAATGCGCTCCCTACTGAAAGACATCATCAACATGGAAGAAATCGATTTGCTCAAAGAAGACAACCATTTTCCAGGTACAAAGAATTTTTCTATGGCTATTGTTTCTACTATTCTAACTTTGGTCACAAAGATGTAAATTGTTCCTTAAGACTTAGACATGAGAAATTAATATTTCAAAGGAATAAATACTTGCCACAACAAAGAATGATGTAGCCAAGTAACAAACCTTCACAGATTGCAAATTGCCAAATTAAGTCTAGGGACATGCAACTAAGGAGGTCAAGAAATAATAAACAGTCAATGAGTAGACAACGTTGCAACAATAAGTTTGACCTATTGAACAATGAGATTGAATGCTACATCTGTCATAACTA
The DNA here is from genome assembly GCA_009831015.1 of Picea engelmannii. Taxonomy (NCBI): domain Eukaryota; kingdom Viridiplantae; phylum Streptophyta; class Pinopsida; order Pinales; family Pinaceae; genus Picea; species Picea engelmannii. Next base: position 680,950 of record ML780429.1, on the reverse strand, counting down.
TGGACATAAATCTGTTGACTATCGATTAAAGAACTATGAACCATATTTGAATTCCCCTGCTGAAAATGTCATGTTTTGGAAGAAGAAATAGAGTTACAAGTGTGGATTAGTGTTGTCAGCTCAAAGAAAAACGAACCCTTGGTACATAGACAGTGGATGCTCCAAACATATGACGGGAGACAAAGGTAAGTTTCTATCTCTAAGTGAAAGCAAATCAGGAAACGTAACCTTTGGAAATGATGCTCTAGGTAAAATAAATGGTAAAGGGATGGTGAGTTTAAGTAATGGAAAAGGAAAAGCCCAAGATGTTCTACTTGTGGATGGGCTGACACATAATCTACTCAGTGGTGGCCAAAGGCATAAGGACATTAAATAATGTATATGTGCTGAAAGAAAATAGAGAAGAATGTCATCTAAGAAAACATGATGAAAGATGGTTATGGCATAGGAGACTTGGACATCTAAACTTTTACCACTTAATCAAACTCAGAAATCTCGAGGTAGTAAAATATTTTCCAAGAATATCAAAGCCCCAAGAGTCAATGTGTAAACCCTACCAAGTAGGAATGCTAAATAGGACATAGTTTAAGTCCAAGAGCTTTACTTCAACAAAGAAACCACTCCAACTAGTTCATATGGATTTATGTGGACCATCAAGATAGGAAGGCACAGGGAAAGAAAACTACTTCATGTTGATTATTGATGATTACTCTAGACTTACTTGGGTTGTCTTTCTTAAAGAAAAAGATGAAGCATTTGAGATGTTTAAAATATTTAAGGCTTTAACTAAGACTCAAACAGGCAAGAGGTTAAAGGTAGTAAGATCTGACCGAGGAGGAGATTTTATTTCAAGTGACTTCAAGGAATTCTATGATAAGCATGGGATCAAGAGAGAATACACAATCCCAAGAACTCCACAACAAAATGGAGTAGTTGAGAGGAAAAATAGAACAGTCCAGGAAATGGCCAGGTCAATGATGAATGAGAAGAACATTGGTCAAACCTACTGGGTAGAAGCAATACACACAACAGTCCATGTTCTTAACAAAGCCCACCTCATACCACAAAGTGACAAGACACATTATGAACTATGGTTTGGGAGACCTGCTTCAATTAAAAACTTCAAAGTCTTTGGGAGTAAATGCTACATAAAGAATAATGATGAGAACCTTGGAAAATATGATGATAGGGCTGATGAAGGTATCTTCTTGGGGTATGCTACAAACAGTAAAGGGTACAGATGCTATAATAAGAGGCTGCATAAAATGGTTGACTATATTGACGTAAAATTTGATGAAGGAATCCCAACAAGAGAGGTGTACAGTAATGAGTCTTCTACAGAAGACACAACTAAAGTCGAAGATGAACAAGTCCAAGAATCAGAAAATGAAGACTTTGAATCAGATGAAGACACAGATACTCAGACAGACTCAAATCAATAGACAACATCAAATTCCTCCTCTAGAATCACTCAAAAGAATCATCCTGCAAGTCAGATAATTGGTGAAAAATACAAAGGTGTACAAACCAGGAGAAAGATAATAAAAAATACCAAACAATCACATATAGCTTTCATATCCATGCTGGAACCTAATAATTTTAATTAAGCTAGCAAAGATGAACATTGGGTTAAAGAAATGAATGACGAACTTGATCATATTGAGAAAAACAATACGTGGGAGATGGTTCATTGACTGGAAGGTAAAAATATCATTGGTTCCAAATGGATCTTTAAGAATAAGTTGAATGAGCAAGGACAAGTTGTCAGGAACAAAGAAAGATTGGTCTATAAAGGCTATGCTCAAATAGAAGGACTGGATTTTGATGAAACATTTTCACCCGTAGCAAGGTTGGACGCTATCAGAATATTTCTTGCCTATGCTTGTCATAAAAGGTTTAAAGTCTATCAAATGGATGTCAAGTCAGCTTTTCTAAATGGAGATTTAAATGAAGAAGTCTATATGGAACAACCAGAGGGTTTCTGATAACCCTGAATTACTATGCAAGCTGAAGAAAGATTTATATGGGTTAAAACAAGCTCCTCGTGCCTGGTATCACAAACTGGATACGTATCTCAAAGACAAAGGGTTCAAGAGAGGAACAGTTGACAACAATCTATATATCAAAACAGAGGGTGATGATTTTCTCATTGTGTTGGTCTATGTAGATGACATCATATTCGGATGTAATAAGGATTCATTGGTAAAATGGTTTGCTTCTACCATGGAGTCTGAGTTTGAAATGTCTATGATAGGTGAACTGTCATTTTTTCTTGGTCTGCAAATTACTCAGAGGTATGAAGGGATGTTCATTTCTCAAGAAAAATATCTAAGAGAAATGTTGAAAAGGTTTCAAATGGAAGATTCTAAACCTATGGGCACACCTATGGTTACTGAATGAAAATTAAGCAAGGATGATGACTCACCTGATGTTGATCGGAGTTCATATAGGTCAATGATAGGCAACCTGTTTTACATCACAACATCTCACCTACACATAATGCATGTTGTTGGAATGGTAGGAAGATATCAGTCTGCACCTAAACAGAGTCATTTGTTAGCTGTCAAAAGGATATTCCAATATTTGAAAGAAACAATGAACTATGGCCTATGGTATCCTAAGAATCAGAATTTTCAATTATCAGCCTACTCAGATGTTGATTGGGATAACTGCATGGATGAAAGGAAAAGCATGAGTGGAGGTGCATTTTTCTTAGGAGATTCTCTAGTAGCATGGTTGAGTAAAAAGCTAGGTTCCATTTCTTTATCAACTACAAAGGTAGAGTACATTGTTGGTGCTACCTGTTGCACTCAGATATTATGGATGATTTAGACACTTGCAGACTTGGAGGTAAAATATGTTGCACTGATCCCAATTCATTGTGATAACAGTAGTGCCATCAGTGTGTCCAAGAATCTGGTATTCTGCTCCAAGACCAATCATATTCCCATAAAATACCATTTTCTGAGAGAGCAGGTCACCAATCAGGGTGTTCAGGTCCATTACATTCCAACCACAGAACAAATTGCAAACATCTTTACTAAACCCCTAGCCAAGACATCATTTGAATATCTCTGACAGAAGCTAGGTGTCATCCCGTCTCATACCTAAGAGAGTCCATCTTGTTAGGGGGAGTTTTGTATTGATTGAATATATGATACCTCCTAAAAATACTGCAATAGCTCAGGGAGAGCATGTTTTCTTTGACATTGATGTCAAAGGGTGAGAAAGAAGTGCTCTAGACCGGATGCTACAGTTGGAGGTCCAAATAGATTAATGTAGTCTTTCAGGGTTGCCATCAATGCCAAAGGGGGATATTGTTGCCATGTTTATAGGCAGGTATGCTTGTCATTGATGGAAAGATCAGAGTATCCATCAATGGAAAAATAGGGACAACGTAAGCTCATAAGAGATAGTGCAGAGGTGCACGAAGAGTGCAAGAGTGTGCTTGTTTATTTGATGGAAAATAGGTAGGCAAGGAAGATTAGTAGCGCAAGGATAATTGGATGGAAAGATCATAAGCGTAAACTCCATTTCAGAGTTTCGGATACCAGGAGATTGAGAAGTCAAGAGTTGAGACTCTTCAACACAGGAGTCCCGAATTTGCGAAATCTGGAATCCCAAAATCCTGAAAGAGGCACATCAACAAAGAGTTTCACATACCAGGAAATAACTCCATTTCCGAGTCTCGAATACCGAGAGTTGAAGTGTCAATACACTTCACCACAAGAGTGTCGAAATTTCAAATCAACGAAATGCGAAACAAGGAAATACCGGATCTTTGATTCAACTCCATTTCAAAACTTCGGATACTGGGAGTTGGAGGAGTTAAGCACCGAGACTCTTCACCACAGGAGTCCCAAAATCACGAAATGTGAAACACAAAAATCCTGGAAGAAAGAGATCGATTTTGGATACCAAGAGTTGGGGATGTCAAGAACTCTTACTACAGGAGTCCTCAAGTCATGAAACCTGAAGACGCAAAATGAGAAATCGCAAAATGTCAAAGACTCCGTACCGGAGGTTCAGATACCTTGAGTTGGAAGACTCGAGACTCTTCATCATCAGGAGTCCTGGAATCACAAAATACGAAACACCGAAAACTTGGAAGAAGGAGGATGATTTAGGATACCGGGAGTTGGGGATTTCAAGAACTGTTACTACAGGAGTCCCAAAGTTGCAAAACCCGAAGACGCAAAATGATAAATCATGAAATATCAAAGACTCCATACCGGTGGTTCGGATACCGGGAGTTGGAGATGTCAAGGAATCTCACGATAGGTATCCCGAAGTTGTGAAGTACAAAACGATGAAAAGTTGAGATGACTCCATTTCAGATTTTCACAGATCGAGAGGTGGAGTTGTGAAGAACATTCACATCAAGAATGCCGAAATTGCAATATGCGAAATCGTGAAGTAATCTGGGCTGACAGATCCAGGAGGTGAATGTGGCAAACCGCATCAGAAAGGATAGGTGGAAGACAATGACATGTGGAATGATCAGACAACGACAAGTGTCAAGTTGATTTGGCATTTCAAGCCACTGAAAATCACAATTCTGAGTGACACATGGCAGTCACTCTGGTCATGACACGTCATTGAGTGATGCAAGATTGACCTCACTCCGAGAGTTTTTTCTCTGGGAGTTTTAACTCCATAACTCCCCCAAAGTCCTGAAGGATGAATTCCTGGGGTAGAGGATAGTCATCTGATCACCACGGATTGTGGACCATTGATCTAGAGATCGAAGAGCCGTAGAGAAGAGCTCAAGTCAGGAAGCTCCATTTCGGAATTTCAGGGACCACAACTTGGAGTGTCGAGATACCTTGAAACAACAATTCACGACATGCAAAATCGCGAAATGATGAAATACGAAATGTGAAAATGATCGAAGCTAGTCCAACTAAGCTCAATTTTGGGGACCGCGACTTGGAGTGTCGAGACACTTGATCATAGGAATTCCAAATTGTCGAATGCTGAAATGACGAAACAACGAAATGAACGTAAGACTCAATGAATTCATGCCAATGGTGTAGATGAATTTGAATAAGATCGGAGGGCTACTATTGCAGTTCAGAGTGTAACTAGTAGAAACAACTGATAGTTTCTGCCAGAGGACTCAAAGAGACTTCTGTGTGATTACCATAGAAGTTGAAGAGTCTCAAGGACTATGCCAGTGGAATGAAGACTATTCATAGAGGCAATTGACAGAGATATCTAACTGCCAGAGAGGATGAAGAGTTGTGATGATGATCAGGCAGAGCACTTGACATGGAGAGAGCATGCAGAAGCATGGCAAGAGAGCATGCAGAAGGTGCATAGAGACTATAAGTATGAAGAACAAAGAAGAGAGGGGTTTTTGTTGTTGTGAGGTATTCAGGAGTGTAGAAGGAGGAGCATGCAGCAGCTGAAATAGAGTGAAGAGGAATGGTGCATGGGATGGAGTTGGCGCACATAGCATGAAAGGCAGAAGAAAAGAAAGAACAAGGCATGTGTGCATCAAAAGAGTTAGACACTAAAGGAAGGCTGAGGTGATCCTGTAGAGAAAAATAGAAGATCAGAAATTCCAAGAAGATGTAGACAGAGAGACACTAATACAGGAGAGCAGAGTAGCATAGCATAATAGTGATAAGCCTGGTAATCCAATGATAAATATTGTATCACTGTGATAAGTTTCATTAGCAAAGATTTATATTTTAGGGTGGAAGGGAGGTGCTAGGGAGGACTGTTGTCCTCAAAGGTTCAAGTGGGTGCTTGAACAAAGGGATTTGTAGCTTCCATCTGGTTGCATCCAGAGAAACCAGGGTGGCATGGTGGTGCAAGGGAGAATTGTTGTTATCTGTTTTACAGGTCGGTGCCTGTATGATTGGAAGTTTGTGCTTCCATCCAGTTGGTGGTGGAACACCTGGGAGTTGGTGCTTCCCTCTAGTTGGTTCTAGAGAAACCAGGGAGTTGGTGCTTCCTTCTAGTTGGTGCTAGAGAAACTAGAGAGTTGGTGCTCTCAACAAGTAGCAGCTTGCAAAATAGAGGTTGCAGCCTCATTATGAGTTGGTGCTCATATGTATGATAATGTAAAGATTGTAAAGATTACTTATCATATAAAGAAGAAGAGGTTTTTACCCCTTATGGGTTTCCTCATAAAATATCTATCTCTGTGTATCTCATATGTGTGACTGATGTTGAATGTGCTATTACTTATTTCCCTGAATTATTGTGATTATCATTGAGTGCTTTGTAAAGAGTTAAAATAAGCATAATTGTTTAAGAACGGTAACAACTGATTCACCGCCCCTCTCAGTTGTCCAACACTTTGCACCTGTCACAAGGTACTCTTCCATAAGATCCATCCTTGCACTCTCAGCGTATATGGGCTGGCACATTCGTCAGATGAATGTAAAAACTACGTTCCTCAACGAGATCATTGAGGAAGAAGTGTACATTGAACAACCATAAGGTTTTGAGACCTTTGATAGAGATTCACATGTGTGTAGAATCAAGAGAGCACTGTATGGGTTGAAGCAAGCACCTCATGCTTGGTACACTGATATAGATAGATTTCACCAGAGTGGGCTTCACCAAAAGTGAAGCAAATGCAAACCTATACCAAATTTTTGTGGAGGGTAAGCTCTTAATCATTGTTCTTTATGTTGATGATTTAATACTGATTGGTGATGAGAAACTGATACACTCATGCAAGTCTAACCTTGCAAAGGAGTTCAAGATGAAGGATTTGGGCCTTCTTCATTATTTCCTTGGATTGGAAATATGGCAACGAGATGGTTAACTTTTTGTGTCTCAAGGCAAGTATGCAAGGGAGATACTGGGTAAGTTTCACATGGAGGGCTGCAAACCCATGGATACTCCTCTTATAGGAAACTAGAGGAAAGAGGATGCTACTTTTGGAGAGGTAGTGGATGCTACTGTCTATCGATAGTTAGTGGGTTTGATAATGTATTTAGTGAACACGAGACCAGACATTTGCTATTCGGTTAACCAACTAAGTCAAGCGATGCTTAAGCCTACCAAAATCTTTTGGAAGGTGGGTAAGCATGTCCTGAGATATCTGAAGGGAACATATGAGTATGTATTATGGTACAGATAGACAGATGAGGTGAAGTTGCATGGCTTCATGGATGCATATTGGGCGAGAAGCCCAACGGAAATAAAGAGCACATCAGGGGGGATCTTTAGTATCGGATCTACAATTGTTTCTTGGTACAACAGGAAACAAAGATCCATGGAACTTAGTTCAGCAGAAGTAGAATACATGGTTTTATCACTCTGTAAATTCCCAGAGGTTGTCAGAGTAGAAGAAATTTACAAGAGGTAACTTTATCCAATCACATCGAAACTAGAATCTAGCCCCACCAGTTTCAGAGAGGGATCTCTCTGTATGATTTAGCTATGTTTTAACTTTAAGATATTAGGCTAGTTAAATAAAATAAGATTGAATGGTTTGTTGTTTTTGTTAAGTTGGCTGAAAAGGGTTTTACAGATCTTGTCATTAAATATCAGGATGCAGAATTTCTAAATTTAGCTAACTAACTGAACAAAATATAAAAATTCAGGAACTGTTTGAGGATGTGTTGAAACTTCATGTTGATTTCTGGGGTAAATCATTGGTGAGGCCTCTGCATGACCTCGTCTAACTAGATAGCTGACTAGGCTTGGACACCTCATCTCTTACTCGGTGAAATTGCATAGCTCTTCCCATCGAAGGTGACTGGGAATGCCGACTTTGAGTAGTCTTCGGTACACTTCATCCATCTCTGTATACTTGGAAAAAGTTGGCTTGACGATGAAAATGTATTGGATCTCGTGTTATATGTTGATGTATGACTGTAAAGCTTCTAAGAATGCCTTGCCTGTAATACTGCCCTGTATTCTTGAGAATTTAGAACTATCTTTAGCCATAGTGGCTAGTTTCCTTTTATAATCAGACAGTGTCATTAACTTGTCATTTATGACCCTTAAGCCAGGGAGGCCTTTGTTCTGCAAAGCTTCATTTTTTCTGAAAAATCTTTGCACTCATATATCCATATTATAGATCTTTTCCTCCAGCTATAGAATCAGTCCTCTTTTGGTCAAGACCCTTTTGACTTCAAGGATAGTTTATTTCCTATCTTCAATTTTCAAATCCTCTAACTCTTCTCTGGTTTTAGAGTTCAACAATTTAATGATCTCAGTGGCTTCTGTGGGCACCTCTCCCAGTTCTTCTCTTATTTTCTCAATATCCTCGTTGCTTCTTTGCACTAGTTCGTTTTGCTCGAACATGATTTGTACAATAGGCCAAATTTAATTTATGAACTTGGTGATATCCATCCAGACACTTTCCTTGACCTCAGCAAGTATTTTGCCTACCACTGTTTGCTTCTGAAGCTGTTGCAATTCCTTTTTGAGCTTGTATGATGCTTGTTTCTCTTTGGAGTAGAAGTTTTGGTAAGAATACTTGAGTTCCTAAAGGTTCTCAACCTCCTTTTTAAGTATGCTAATCTCTGTCTCTTGCAAATTCATCTCCTCCATGGATTTTTCCAGTTCTACTATATTCTCCAGAGATGTCAGTGGAGTTGTTGAGGGGATCTGTGCTGCAGATGCTATGATTACTCCTGTGAGTGGAACTGCACTCAATGGAATGACTTCCATGGGCTTTGATTGTTCCTTCTCTTTCAATAACCTTTCCAGTTCTTCTTCCATCTCTTTCAATTGTGCATTCTGCTCCATGATCAACTTGAGAATCTCATCTTTTCACCTTCTGTCTCAATTATCTCCTTTGTTTGTGCATCTTCCGTTGGTGGCAGTTTCAACCGTTTCCTCAGATATGCTATATCAACATTTTTCTTTTTAAGCATCTTTTCAACTGCTTTCACATTTGAGGGGTCATACCTGATCTTGAGGACCAATTATTCCAACGTCTTAATTTTGTTATCCTTTCCAAAGGATGATATCTTTTCTAATTTCAGCTGTGTTTGGACATTGCTTAGAGATACCTGTAATTCAGTGGTTGCAATAGAAGCATTTTCCAACATGGAGAAAATCATTTCCCCATTTTTCCTATGCAGATCCATTTGATCAGCAGGATGCCCATCCCTAGTATGAAACTCGAATGTTTCCCTTTTGTAATCAGTGATTGTTTTGGGGTCTGGCACATGTGCCTGCAGAAACGCCATGTGCATTATACCCTTCTCTGTATCAAATGAAGACAACAATTTGTGTTGTGTCGTTGAAGTTTGTTTCCAAAGCATAAGTATTGTTGGTCAATGTATGATTTTTCTTTTTGATCAGGTCATACTTCTCAAAAACTCTCAATTTTGGTCCTACTTTGCTTGGCTGGTCGACTGGTGGAGTATCTGTGGACCTCTTGGACAAAACTGTAGACATGATCCGTTTGCCGCTTGTGCTAAAAAGTGACCGATCATCCTTCATAGTTGCAGTGGATTGGATTCCATTTTCACCAGTCGTGTCAGGTATAAGATAGGTTTTTGGCCTTTTGGTGTGTAATTGGAAATATTCAGCCGAGACTTCGGAGACTGAAGGTGAAGTATCCTTCCTGGGTATTTTCTCCTTGGGAATCTGTGGTGTAGTAGTCTGTCAGATGATAACCGAAAGGTCCTGCTGTTCTGTCTCAACCATAGAGTTCAGCTCCCACTCAGTTTGATTTGCGAACTTCTCTATCTCAGGCTTGGGGGTATGAACATACAAGACATTTTTATTTTTAATCCCCATCTCAGAAATTATCCCGCACGGATCATAGTGCCATGTGAAACTAGCATAAAACTTCATTTCTTTCAACAGTCCGTCTGCTTCATCCCCGACGCATCGACTATTGCAGATGAAAGACCCTATTTTCCCTTTAATTCTAAGTTGTTGTTTCTTTTTTAGAGACAAAAAATGTATGTCATCTGAGTTAATCATTTTCCTTATATACTCCAGGGAAAATATCCTCACGGGTAGATACTTGGGAAATTTGCATGGAGCCAACTCACAACCATATACTCTGATTTCGGTGTGATTTTGTTAAAGATACCAGTATCTAGTATTTGCAAGGTATGAGAGGTGTAAGATCCTCTGAATCTCCTCATTTATTCTCGGTTTGGGTCTGCCACTGAGCATGCTCACCATCAAATGGTAGAACTGCTCAATAAAATATTTGAAGCTAAATTTTGTAGAGTTTTGCTTGAGTAGTGAGGTCCAAGTTGTTACCGCCTATGGCCTCCCATCCTTGTCCATCTTCTACATTGAAAAGGAGAATCTATCCGCCTGAAATAAAGTGAAAATGTAGGCTAGTATTGAGGAATATTGGAACATGCCTTCTAAGGAGAAATTTAAGAACTGCTCGTGAATACTGTCCGCCAGGAAAGTGATATAATCAAACTGCGTGGTGGGCCTTTCTTCTGTGGAAAAAATGGACAAAAAGCCCAATATGGGTTCATCCATCCATTGGTCAGAAAAATAACCCAGCAGAGCACAGAGCGATTTGGTTTCCTGTTACTAAGAACAACAAGGAAGGGTATGGGGGATTTGTCTTGGGGAGCTAAGCAGCCTGAGGGAGGAAAAGCTTGAAAATATGGGCTCGTTGAGGGAAAGATAACTTCTGGTAAAGCTCTATGATGACTTCAATTTCATCACTCTGATCTAAGAAAACCTCTTGGATCCATGAATACAAATGCTCGAAGTCAAATTTGCACCTAGTGTCTACGATTAAATGATCATTGTCGGTCAAATGGATCCTGTCGAGGTCGACAGTAGGCAAGAGGAAAGGATTTTCCTCGACTTATGCTTTCTTTGATTTTGGCGCTATGACTATGAAAATACCTACAAGTCAAACAAACGTTAGTGGGGATGACTTTGGTTTTGGAAGGTTGACTGGAACGGAGAGAAAACGGGGAAAAATATGCTCTAATGTGAGGGGAAAAATATTCTCTAGTGAGACGACATAGTAAGAAATAAGAGAATGAAGGGAAAAGGTAGTTTTGAGCAAACAGATACACGTTGGGAATGGGAGACAGGTCAGCAGACTAATGAATAAGTTAGCCAGTAATAAATTGCCAACAGGTCCTTTAGAGCGTGAGATGGCAGGTAACAATGAATGACGAATACGACCGGGCGATGTGGCGGGTGATGATTGGGAAGTGACCATGGTGAAGGGACTTGTAATGGGTGAACAGGGGGAATAGACTAATAGAGTAATGAGACGGGGGTATGTCATGGGGTGATAGGGGTATGTCAGAAAATGGTAAGCGGTAGGAGTCTGGACCAATGGATTCCTGCCATGTAGAAAAGGGGGTCCGCCATAAAAAACACTCCATTCTGAACCCCCCCCCATCGTTAAAACAATATCGGTCGAGGGGGTCTGAAAAACACCATCATTCGTCCATTGGTGCACCTGCCACTGGACCGTAGATCTGAGCACGATGTTTAAC
>ML780429.1:632043-659726 GCA_009831015.1 Picea engelmannii | reverse complement strand
AAGAAATTAATATCAAGAGCATGGAAATTGGATTCAGCCATTAACTTTGCTAGACCTTGACCTTTAATCAGTTTAGTAGGCTTAATCTCTATGTCATACTCTAGAATGATAGCAATCCATTTTCCTCTTCTGCCATCTGGATTTTCCTGGGTTAAAATGTCCTTTACTACTACATTCGGAATGTATGCAATGGTATGGGAATGGAGAATATATACTCTAAAATCCTTTATGGCTTTTACCAGGGAAAAAACTTGTTTCTCCATTATTTTATAATTCAAAGAAACATCTCTTAAATATTTATTGAAAAAGGCTATGGGTTGTTCATACCCTTCGATGTTCTTCTGTAGTAATACTGCTGGAATGGTATGTTCAGAAGCGAAAGAAAAAAGGTAAAAATCCTTGGTGAAGTCAGGACTGATCAAGACTAGAGCCTGTGTGAGTGCATGTTTAACTTGTTCAAAAGACTGCTTGGATTCAGAGTCCCATTTTATTTTTGTGTCCTTTTTTAACATGTTGGTGATGTTCTTGAGATGCTCAGCTAGGTTAGGTATGAATCTTCTTAGAAAGTTTATTTTTCCAATGAAAGACTGTAACTCTTTGATATTTCTTGGGTGTTCTAGTTTCTAAGTGGCTTCTATTCTGCTGGGGTCTATATTAATTCCATCCTTAGAGATTATATTCCTCAACAATTTACCTTCCTTTAATATGAAAAGGCTTTTCTTAGGGTTCAGAGAAATCCCAAATTTCCTACATTTCTCAAACACTCGTCTGAGATGTCGTAAGTGCTCGTCATCGGATTGGGAATAAATAGTTACGTCGTCCAGATAAATGAAAATAAATCTGTCAAGTTCTTCAACAAAAGCGATGTCCATTGCTCTTTGAAAAGTGGCACCAACGTTCATCAATCTGAAAGGCATTTTCACATACATGAAGGTGCCCCAAGGTGTTGTGAAGGCTATTTTCTCTTGGTCATCTGGGTGAACGAGAGCCTGGTTATAGCCTGAGAAACCATCCAGTAAGGAGATTCGGCTTGATCCAACTACCTTTTGTAATATGTGGTCTATTTTTGGCAATGGGTAGTTGTCTTTTAGGGAAACCTTGTTCAGGTTTCAGAAATCAATGCAAAGCCTGATTTCTCTAGTTTTCTTTCGGGTTGGGACCAGATTTGAAACCCATTTGGAAAATCGTAAGGGGACTATGATTTTAGCATCATATATCTTTTTGATTTATTTTTCTATCATTGTAAGTAACTTGGGATTGATTCTTCTAAGTTTCTATCAGAAAGGTTTTTGATCTTGTTTTATCGGAATCCTATGTTGTATGATGCTCGTGTCATAAGATTTTAAATCTTTATATCCCCAAGAAAACACGTCTGCATATTCCTTGAAAATTTCAATGTATTTGAGTTTCTGCTCAGGGGGTAAGGATTTGGAAAGTTTTACTATCCTGGGTTTCTCTTCTGTCCCTATGTTACAGTCTTCAACCTCTTTACCACTGGCTTCAATTTTAGGACTTTTAGCTACATCATTAAAATCAAATAAGTCTTCTAACGGAACTAAACCCCTAGGCAAAACGTTACTCTTTAAATGAAAAACATCACATTCTACCTCATCTTCACTTAAATCTCCTGAATCTATTATATTTACACTATCATTTCCAAAAACAAATTTATTCACATTTTCATCGTCATTTTCTATGTCTATGTTTGTACACTCGAAATCATTTTTACATTGTAGAAAATATTCAATTTGATCATCATTCCCAAATACCTGCCAGTATATGATGTTTTCCGAGACAGTCAGACTGCACTTGACCTCCACCGTGTATGGGCGAGTGGAACAAAAAAGGTATCTTGCATGTAGCTGCTAACGTAGCTAACCCATCTGCTAAAATGTTATGTCCCCTAGGCATCACCCGCAAATCAACTTTAATGAAACATTTAAGGGCATCCAAAAAAGATTTTTTATAATCTCTAAGCCTGGGATGTTTTGTTGCATACTCACCTTTAATTTTTTTGATAATTAATTTAGAATCACCTCTTACCATGATTTGTTTGGCACCAACCTTCTTTAGTAACTTCAAGCCGAGCATCAAATATTCGTACTCGGCTATGTTGTTATTGTATTGAAAATTTAGTTTGTAAGAATGGTTTTCTGAATACCCAGATTTGTGATTGTGCAACCAAAATCCCACTCTAGCTCCTTCTTTGCTTACAGCTCCATCGAAATCCATGCTCCAGAAATCTACTGGCAGTTCTTCGCTTATTACGAGTTTCTTCCCTTTTGCCTCGGTGATTTCTTGGTCTTTGTTCGGGTCAAATGTATCTTCTTCCAGCGATTTTTTCTCCCATATCATCGTATTTATACAGGATGAAGGAACCTAGATCAGAGTGAGCATAGTACAAAGGATAATTATGTGGATTTTCTCGGATGTTGACCATATATTTCATCAACATCTCTCTGTATAGTCTTCTCTGTTGTCCGAATATTGGGATGGTGGCATATGACATATCCAACTGCAAAGTGCCTTTCAACTTGGCCCCCCAAGACCTGGAAAACAACATATCATATTTTGGGGGAATGTCTGCGACTACCACATCCATAACCATGCTTTTTGCTGGAATCTGAACTAGGGTGATACACAAGTCCTTGATCAACCCGATACATCTGACTTTGTTGGAGTCAAAATAGTGTAAATCCTTATAAGGTCTGGTGACCTCGAGTCCCAGTTTTTCCATCACTTCTTTAGGCATCAGGTTATGAGAAGCACCTGAATCTAACATAGCATTGTGCAGAATCAGGTCGTGTATATTAAGTCTGATGTAAAAAGGAGCGACAACACCAGTGTCAGTCTGACCATCAACTTCAAGGCCAAACATGAGTTCAGGTTGATCATCAGTAAAATTTACCGTGTCCGAATGATTTTCCGATCCAATGGTTAAGGCCTTTGTGCCTATATCAAGCTCAATGCTCAACGCTTTGATCACCTGCGATCGATAAGCATCCTTACTCATCAACTTGGAAATCGGAATGGGAATTTTCACTTTGGCTAATTCCCCTTCAAGGCTGAAAGGAGTAGGTGCTCTTCTTTGGCTCAGCAATTCTGATATGTCGACCATAGTTTTCTGAGAAGAAGTACTTGGTCGATTGGTTGAGGAAACCTCAGTCTGTGTTGATCTTTGTAAAATTTTAGGGTTTCTTTTTGTTGGATTTTCAGCATTACCTTTCTCGTGGATCTTTTTGGTAGAAGGCTCAGGAGCTTTCTTGGTTTCGACTGTTTTCTTTGTTCCAGATACCTTTTTTCAGGAATTTTCATCTGTCTTTTTACTTCACAGATTGTACTACCTGTGTACCTCCATAATGGAATTTTAAAATGCTTTTTGTTTGGTCTCTTTAGCTTCCTCACTCACCTTTGTTTGAGAAAGAAGGAAACGTTTTTTCTCTTCCTAAGTAAGGAAAATGGCTTCATTATCGTGAATGCCCATGAGGTTTATGTGTGTGTCTTCTAATTCTTCAATTAACTCCTCACCCTCGTCGACATAATTTTCCTGTAGTGGTGGTCTGATCTGTTGATCAGGACCCCTCTGTTCTCTTTGATCCCTAGGATCTCTCTGCCTGATTTGAGGAGGATTTCTTCTGAAGTTAGGATTCCAAATTTGTGGACCATGTTGGTTTTCTCTAGGAGGATTTATTTCGGTTACAGTAAGTCTCTCCATCATCCTCTCCATTTCTCTAGCTAAGGAATCCATTTTGGAGTTATAAGAAGATGTGGAACTTTCCTCTTTAATCATGACTCTCCTCTCTATCCTCTGCCGTGCTCTTTTAGCCAATAGGTTGGCCTCTACACTTATCACACTTTTCTGCATGTCCTACAGGGTGGTGGAGTTTCTTTCCCTTAATTGATATGACATATCAACGTCAAAACCATCAGGGAATTTTATCAGTGCCAAACCTTGTGGGGGTTTAATATCAGCTGGAATCGCATTGTACAAATTGTTGAAGTGGGTGCAGTAGTCTTGTACTATCTCTCCTTGATTCCTTCTGATGTTTTTGTATTCTGACAATATCTGGAGAGGATTTTTCTTTACCTACCATCTGTTCAGAAAGCTTCTTTGAAACGCTGTAAGGTTGACCACTGAAGAATCACGTAAGCCTTTGCACCATTTCTTAACGCCCCCAATCATACTCTACACAAAGAGTCTCATTTGAACATTAGCTTCATCCACTTCCTGCAAGCCAAAATAGTCATTCATTTTATCAATGTGTTGTTGTGCTTTCAAGAGACCTATACCATCAAACTGTGGGAGTCTCATTTGATAGTCCTGGGGCATGTCATGTAAAGGTGCAACCAACACCAAGGGAGCATATCTGGCTGCCATGATAGGTGGAGGGGGTGGGACAACAACCTAGATGATAGGTGGGGCGATGGAAATAAATGAAGAGGATGAGGGACTAGCTAGCACAGAGTGAGCAATTTGAGGTTTTGCAGTGGGAGATAGTATTTCAGGGGTCCAGGGTTGTAGGATGGATGGATCTAAAATGGTTTCAGTCATAAAGCTATCATATTTTGTTCTAAACAGGATTTGTTCAAAAATGGTGTCGAAGTCGATATCTTGAAGGGCAACAAGTTCCTTTGGAAGAGAAGGGGACCTGTGAAATGGACTATGACTCCTTGAACCTTCTACAATGGTCTTCTTTTTCAATAAATATTCCGGATTATCAGTTGCTATCGTAGGTTTTGGGTCTGGGTGGGATCGAGTATAAGCTCTTTTAGGAGCCATATTTTTTTAATTTTTATATATTTTTATTTTTATGAATCTGAAATTACTATGTACAAGCATTTAGCAACCTCTGAAAATTATTTCTTTCTCAGATTTATAATTTTTTCAGAAACAAAATTTTCTTCTAGGGAAAAAATAAAACGTGGGGTTGAACATTTGTTCAGTTTCCCTAGTATGGTCGCCACTATGTTATCACTCTGTAAATTCCCAGAGGTTGTCAAAGTAGAAGAAATTTACAAGAGGTAACTTTATCCAACCACTTCGAAACTAGAATCTAGCCCTACCAGTTTCAGAGAGGGATCTCTCTATATGATTTAGCTATGTTTTAACTTTAATATATTAGGCTAGTTAAATAAAATAAGATTGAATGGTTTGTTGTTTTTGTTAAGCTGGCTGAAAAGGGTTTTACGCCTCGATGGGCTATGGGGTCTATATTATAAAGATAGAGATCTAAACATAAATTAAAATATTCTTTTCATAGGGAAAGATAATGCATTCATTGGATTCTTTAGCAGTAAAATGATGAATAGCAGAAAAGATGAGAATATCAATTAAAGTAAAGAAGCATTTAAGAATTTCTTCACTGTAATATCAGAAAGATAAACATTAAGATCTTTCAAAGCCAGAAACAGGGTATACAAAGATAAATCTTGCAACATGCACTACTTTAAAAGATTAGATTAGAAAACAATATGACGACTGAGAGAAAAAACATTTAACATAGAAAATAAAACATCACCAATTAATAACACACGAGAATCCTGTGAAACGTCTCTTTGTATTACTGGAAGATCTCTTGATAAGAATTACAGTATTTCTGGCTTATAGGGCATAAAGATCAACCCTCGGTACTTCAGAGTTTGAAGTATTTATAATAAAAAATTACATACGATCCTGTCAATAAAGATCAGGACGTGGAAGTTCTAAATTTAGCTAACTAGCTCAACAAAATACAAAAAATCAGGAATTGTTTGATGATGTGTTGAAACTTCATGTTGATTTCTGGGGTAAACCATTGGTGAGGCCTCTGCACAAACTCATCTGACTGGATAGCTGACTAGGCTTGGACACCTCATCTCTTACTCGGTCAAATTGCATATCTCTTCCCATTGAAGGTGACTGGGAACGCCGACTTTGATTAGTCTTCGATACACTTCATCCATTTCTGTATACTTGGAAAAAGTTGGCTTGACAATGAAAATGTACCAGATCTCATGCTGTATGCTGATGTCTGACCGTAAAGATTCTAAGAACGCCTTGCCTATGATATTGCCATGTATTCCTGAGAATTTAGAACTATCTTTATCCACAATGGCTAGTTTCTTTTTATAATCAAACAGTGTCATTAACTTTTCATTTATGACCCTTAAGCCAGGGAGGCCTTTGTTCTACAAATCTTCAATTTTGCTAAAAAATCTTTGCACTCCTATATCCATAGTCTGGACCTTTTCCTCCAGATATAGCATCAGTCCTCTTTTGGTCAAGACCCTTTTGACTTCGAGGACAGTTTCTGTCCTATCTTCAAGTTTCAAATCCTCTAACTCTTGTCTGGTTTTAGAGTTCAGGAATTTAATGATCTTAGTGGCTTCTGTGGGAATCTCTCCCAGTTCTTCTCTTATTTTCTCAATAGCCTCCTTGCTTCTTTGCACTAGTTCATTTTGCTCGAACATGATTTGTACCATAGGCCAAATTTGATTTATGGACTTGGTGATATCGATCCCGACACTTTCCTTGACCTCAGCAAGTGTTTTTTCTACCACTGTTTGCTTCTAAAGTTGTTGCAATTCCTATTTGATCTTGTCTGATGTTTGTTTCTCCTTGGAGTAGCTGGTTTGGTAAGAAGACTCAAGTTCCTAAAGGTTCCCAACCTCCTTTTTAAGTCTGCTAATCTTTGTCTCTTGCAAATTCATCTCTTCCATGGATTTTTCCAGTTCTACTGTCTTCTCCAGAGCTGACAGTGGAGTTGCTGAGAGAATCTCTGCTGCAGATGTTGTGCTTACTCCTGTGAGTGGAACTGCACTCAATGGAATGATTTCCATGGGCTTTGATTGTTCCTTCTCTCTCAATAACCTTTCCAGTTCTGCTTCCATCTCTTTCAACTGAGCATTCTTCTCCATGATCAACTTGAGCATCCCATATTTTTCACCTTCTATCTCAATTATCTCCTTTGTTTGTGCATCTTCCGTTGGTGGAAGTTTCAACTATTTCCTTAGAGATTCTATATCGCCATTTTTATTTTTAATCATCTCCTCAATTGCTTTCACATTTGAGGGGTCATACCCGATCTTGAGGACCAATTCTTCCAACGTATTAATTCTGTTATCCTTTGCAAAGGATGATATCTTTTCTAATTTCAGCTCTGTCTAGACATTGCTTAGAGATACCTGTAATTTAGTGGTCGCAGTAGAAGCATTTTCCAACGTGAAGAAAATCATTTCCCTAGTTTGCCTGTACAGATCCATTTGATCAGTAGGATGCACATCCCTAGTATGAAACTCGAATGTTTCCCTTTTCTAATCAGTGATTGCTTTGGGGTCTGGCACCTGTGCCTACAAAAATTCCATGCGCAATCTACCCTTCTCTGTATCAAGTGCAGATAACAATCTGTGTTGTGACGTTGAAGTTTGTTTCCAAAACTGGGCATAAGCACTGCTGGTTAGTGTCGAATTTTTCTTTTTGATCAGGTCATACTTCTAAAAAACACTCAATTTTGGTCCTACTTTGCTCGGTTGGTCGACCAGTGGAGTATCCGTGGAATTCTTGAAAAAAACTGTAGACATGATCTATTTGGCACTTGTGCTAAAATGTGATCGATCATCCTTCATAGTTGCAGTGGATTAGATTCCCTTTTCACCAGCCGTGTCAGGTATAAGACCAGTTTTTGGCCTTTTGGTGTGTAATTGGAAATCTTCAGCCGAGACTTCAGAGATTGAAGGTGAGGTATCCTTCCTGGGTCTTTTCTCCTTGGGAACCTGTGGTGTAGTAGTCTGTGAGATGATAACTGAAAGGTCCTGTTGTTCTGTCTCAACCAGAGTGTTCGACTCTAATTCAGTTTGATTTGCGAGCTTCTCTATCTCAATCTTGGGGGTATGAACATATGAGACATTTTTATTTCTAATCCTCATCTCATAAATTATCCTGCATGGATCATAGTGCCATGTGAAACTAGCATAAAACTTCATTTCTTTCAACAGTCTGTCTGCTTCATCCCTAATGCCTTGGCTATTGCAGATGAAAGACCCTATTTTCCCTTTAATTCTAAGTTGTTTTTTATTTTTCAGAGACACAAAATGTATGTCATCTCAGTTAATCATTTGCCTTATATAATCTAGGGAAACTATCCTCACAGGTAGATACTTGGGCAATTTGTATGGAGCCAACTCACATCCATATACTTTGATCTCGGTGTGATTTTGGTAAAGATACCAGTCTCTAGTCTTTGCAAGGTATGAGAGGTGTAAGATCCTATGAATCTCCTCATTTATTCTCGGTTCAGGTCTGCCACTGAGCATGCTCACCGCAGGATGGTAGAACTTCTCGATAAACTGTTTGAAGCTGAATTCTGTAGAGTGTTTCCTGAGTAGTGAGGTCCAAGTTGTTACCACCTGCGGCCTCCCATCCTTGTCCATATTTTGTATTGAAAAGGAGAATATGTCCACTTGAAAGAAAGTGAACATGTAGGCCAGTATTGAGGAATATTAGAACATGCCTTCTGGGGTGAAATTTAAGAATTCCTCGTGAATACTTTCCACCAGGAAAGTGTTGTAATTGAACTGTGTGGTGGGCCTTTCTTCCATGGAGAAAATGGATAGAAAACACAATATGGGTTCATCCACCCATTGGTCGAAAAAATAACCCAGCAGAGAATAGAGCGATAGAATGATTTGGTTTCCCTTTACTGAGAACAAGGAGGAAGGGTATGGGGGATTTGTCTTGGGGAGTTGAGCAGCCCGAGGGAGGAAAATCTCGAAAATCTGGGCTCTTTGAGGGAAAGATAACTTCTGTTAAATATTTGTGACGACCTCAAGATTGAAAAGGGAGGCAGATTCATCTCTGGGTATCTACATCATCTGATCGATGTCTTATGGTGTAATGAAGAACAAAGTCTCTCCTGATGAAGAAACTATGGTTCTCTGGCCAGGGAGATAATGAGCCTAGCATTTGAGGGAGAATTCAAGGAATTGGTGAACCTGGGGGAAAAGATACAGAGGAAGGTTGGATTACCAGAACCCAATTTCATTGCTTTGATATAAGAAAACCTCTTTGATCCATGACTGCAAATCCATGAAGTCAAATTTGCACCTGGTGTCTGCGATTAAATGATCCTTGTCGGCCAAATGGATCCTGTCGAGGTCGAAAGGAGGCAGGAGGAAAGGATTTTCCTCGGCTTCTTATTTCTTTGATTTTGGCGCCATCACTGTGAAAATACCTACAAGTCAAACAAACGTTAGTGGGGATGACTTTGGTTTTGGACGGTTGACTAGAATGGAGAGAAAACAGGGAAAAATATTCTCTGGTGCGACGGGAAAAATATTCTCTGGTGAGATGACATAGTAAGAAATGAGAGAATGAAGGGAAAAGGTAGTTTTGAGAAAATGGATGCCCATTGGGCATGAGAGATAGGTCAGTAGACTAACGGATAAGTTAGCCAGTAATAAATTGCCAACGGGTCCTTTGGAACGTGAGATGGCAGGTAACAATGAATGATGAATACGATCGGGTGACGTGGCAGGTGTTGATTGGGAAGTGACCATGGCTAAGGGACTTGTAATGGGTGAACAGGGGGAATGGACTGACAGAGTAATGAGACGTGACCTTTAGGGGAAAAAGTGGAAAATGATGTCATGGGGTAACGGGGGTATGTCAAAAAATGGTAAGCGGTGGGAGTCTGGACCAATGGATTCCTTCCACGTAGAAAAGGGGGCCTACCAGAAAAAACACTCTATTCCCGGGGGGGGGTTCGAAAAACACCATTAGTCGTCCATCGGTGTTCCTGCCACTGGACCGTAGATCTAAGCGTGGTGTTTAACCAACATTTTGGACCCCCCCACCATTAAAAGCAGAATGGTCGGGGGGGGTCCAGAATTGAATCTCAACCATGGATCTAGGTGTCGATGCCTCAGCCGTTCAGATGCATGCCTTATTTATACATGATTCCGGATCCCCCCTCCCACCCCTACCGTTAAAGGTAGAACGGTTAGCGAGGTTCGGAAAAGCTTATCAACCGTAGATTTGAGCGCTAGCACCTCAGTCGTTCATCTATGCGTTGTCTTTACTCTATGAGCGCAAAGTCATATTTGCTCCAAAACTTAGGATAAGTTCATAATGTGGATTCACCCAAGCTTTCTCTGTTTTTATCACCATGGGGGTTAGACATCAAACCTTTAAAACATCAAAGATATGGTTCAATATCGATCATCATGCTTGTTTTATTGAAATAAAGAAAACTAACCTATGCTCTAACCTAATTACCTATGACATTTAGCCCAGATTAAACTATTGGACTAATAAATTACTCTATCCTAGGGTTACTTGACCAATATTAGGTAGTTTGGTCAAATTTATTCACTAACTAACCTAATTCGCTTGGCTAAGATTAAACAGTTTAGCCAAGATTATTCACTACTCCTATCAACATCAATTTAAAGGACTTGGCCATGTTTAAACTGTATGAACCAAGTCATTGTTATTGCATGGGGCTTTATCCAATTTCTTTTATACCCTCTTTTATTCTTTTTCTTTCTTTTTTTTTTTTTTTTTTTTCTCATTTCTTTTTTCTCAAATTATTTGCAGAATGAAAAATCATTTGAAAACCAAAAAAATAAAAGGATAAAAAATTCCAGTAACAGTTGATCCTATAAATTATAGGGTTATAACACATGGAAGCGATTCAAGCTGCATGTGAGGCTATCTGGATGAGAAAGATCTTGGTTGGTTTGTTTGGTTCTCGTTTAGATCCGACAGTGATTCATTGTGATAATTAGAGTTGCATTAAACTCTCGATTAATCCCATGTTTCATGATAGATCTAAGCATATAGATATCCGGTATCATCATCTCAGATATTGTGTGCAGCGGAAGATCATGTTGCTTCAATACATTCCTACGGAAGATCAGGATGTAGACATTTTGATGAAGGCGCTCACCAGGAAACAATTTGAATATCATAGAGACAAGATTGGGKTGAAGGATAATCCGTTTCTTGTTGAGAGGGAGTGTTGAAAAGTCAACAAGAAACATTTGTCTAATTTAATTTTCCCTTAAATAAATTGGACAATAAATATTAATCTATTATCTCATTTATAACTGAGTGATTTGGAGTTGTAACAGAATTATAAGTGTAGCTAAGTGAGTTAAGCTTAGTTGTACTAGTTGTAACTAAACTTGCACTAGTGAGAGTTCAATGAATTAATTATTCATTAATTCACAATTAGTGAACTCATGTGCAACTGAAGATTCGCCACGGTTAACTACATGCATGTCATATCCAGTGGAGACCCAGTTGAGATAACAGGTGAAAGGGACAGTTTGGCTATCAGTTGTGATTTGAGTGAAGTGCACTCATGAAATCACACATGCATTGGATATGCTTATGAGCATGTTCAAACTAGGAAATTCGAATTCATTGTGAGAATTCTAATTGCAAGGATTGTGCAGAGGAGGCAGGCTGTCTGGACAGAGAAATTGGCACATGTATTTGCTGAGTTTTGTATGACAGTGTGAGACGATTGTATTGTACTGAGAGCTTTTGGATTAGAGTTTTGTATGAGATTGTTTCATGATCCATGATAGACGTAATATATGATAGTGGGGTTTTTAGCTTTACGCTTTCCTGGTAAAACTTATGTTTTATGTGTTCTTGATATTTCACTTTCTGATCATAGTTTACTTTTCCACAAGAATAATAGTAGAAGTGATTATGTATTTAACAGTGACATATAATTGTTAGATCAGGAGAATCACAAGAAATACTTAATTTGTATTAAAATTTCTACACACCAAATGTAGTGGCCTTTGTAACCTATGCAAACTTCGCTTTTGGCTCTGTATACTCTATTTCTCTCTACTTTTGTTAATTTCTCAATAACCTCCCCAATCCTGCGTACTAGCTTATATAGGAATTGTGTGAATCTTCTTGGAGACGTTACCCAATTTTCATTTTAATTGAACTGGTGCTTCCCACATACTTTCCATTGATTTCCATTTCTGCTGTCAGTTGGCACGATTAATGCGGTGACCCGTGGTAATTTTTGTCACTTAAGTTTGATAGTTGTCATCCGTTGGAGGTTATTTTCTACATCTGTCTTTCTTGTTGTTTCCACTTTGTAGTGGTCGTTGGCCTTTTCTCCACCATGCTAGCATTTCTAAATGTGTGTTCCCATTCTCTTTTCGGTGCACTATGCCTTTGTTGCTGATGCAGGAGCATCATAAGCAGCCAGCCAAGCAACCATAAAGGCGAAAGACAGCTGGAAAAGCGCAGTGCACATTTTTCACATTTTGAAATGTTTTGAAGAATTAATGAGCACATATTAATGTAGTAGTTAAAGGAAGCATACTTGCATGTTGTAAACATATCTTGAGTGATTTTCTCTCATCTATCGGATGTAATAGACATTAAGTCTGTTTAATGAAAGTAGGTAGATTTGAATTCATAGATTAGACAGTTTAGAGAGTAGGAGGAAAAACGGATATAGACACCCTCACCGTTGTATTATTGTACTATTAGAATAGAAGAACAGAGATTCTCATAAGCTAAGAGATATAGTAGAGAGTTGTAGAGAAGAACCCATGTACAGGAGCACTTGAGTTAATATATGAAGCTTTGACTCAATTTTCATGGTGTTGTGATGCTTACTGTTTACATTTGCTTAATGGTATGCTTATAGTTGATTTATTTCTCTGTTTATGTATTTGTTCAATGCTATGCTGAATGTGTGATTTCATGTTAAGTATATGAAGTCTGAAAGAGGAGAAGAATGAGTTTCAATTGTTTCTCTTCCTGAGATTTCTTGCAAGGAGTGTAGTGAGATGTCCGCAAGGTGTGCATTGACAAGAGTCTGAGTTTTATCTCAGAAAGATCAGGCGAGATACCGTTGTTCTCATACCAGCCGAAGTGCAAGTGAGGAATAGAGTCATGCAAGGTTTGCACAGGCTAGTTGAACCCTAGAAGTTATCAACTAAGGTGAAGGTGGAGGGAATTTTGTTGCAAAGAGTGCACAGAGTCAAGGACTCAAATAACCAGAGGTTATTTGAACGATTGTAGCAAGGAGTGCGAGCATAATTCCTTTTGGAGAATTGAGTTTTCAAGTGAAATCTTAGGAGGGATAACACCTTTGAACACTTCAAAGGAAGGAAGAAATCGAACCACTTCAAAGGGAGACAAAAGTCAAAAGAATCTCACAAAAGACAAGTCCAGGAGGGAGAAAACCGTTTCGTTTCACATAAGTCATTGAGGAGTGAATCGGGTGGTCAGAATTCTCCAAAGAGAACTTGTGAAATCACATGGACCGTTGGATCCCACAGATCTGTGAGAAGGTTAAGGCGGAATGCCTTTCAACATTCAGAAAGATCAGGAGGAGTAACGACCATTGGATGAGAAGCATCAGGAGTCGTTGATCTTGTGCTCCAAATCTGATATTTCGGGTTTCGGAGTTTGCAGTGGAAAGTGATTTTGGAGTCATTGCATTGCAAACTCCCAGTACGCAAAATCGCACCAACCATCAGATCAGGGGAGGCTCGAAGCCGTTGATTCCCTTTGAAGTGAAACATCGAGATTTTGGTATTTCAGGGTTTGGCATACCGGGAATCCTGATGACAAGGAACCAGGACCTTAGCATTGAAAATCCTGAAGTCACAAAACGCAACGTGTGTTTGGTGTGAAACATTGACATTTCAGTATTTCAGGGTTCGGGGAGTCAAGAGGAAAAGTTGCATGTCAACGCAACTCCCGAAATCATGAAGAGAGAAAAGCCGAAAAGTAGGGTCCCAAGCATTTGTCAAAGGGTACATGCAACAAAAAACAAAGTGGTGGTCAAACTTCAGGGAAAATATCAAAAGACCATCAATCTTGCCAAAGGGGGGAAATTTCAAAAACGAAGAAATCATAGGGGAAGAGGAACGAATGTGGATCGTTCACTCAAGTCCCGAAAAGCCGAAATAAGTGGAAAAGGAGTTGTGTGTTCAACGCATTGAAGGAGTCAACCCTCGTTGACGTTTCGGGTTTCGGAGGTTGAAGAGACAAGGGGATCGACAATAGAATTCGCGAAATCGTGAAATCCAAAATCCCAAAAAAGAAAAAAGAAAAAAACCGATCACATTTGTTTGTCGGTTGTGGAGTTACCGTCGGTGTTTGATCATGTAGGCATAATTCAAAAGGACCTGTGGAATACACCTGTTTGTGTGTGTGAAGTATTCCCTATGGGTAAATCAAAGAGTTAATTAGACTCAGGGGAATATTTGGGATGATCCTGTGCGGATCTTGGCCTGAGGGTCCGGGGTCTGCAACAGTTGTGGTATCAGAGCACGGAACAAGTTCTTTTCTTTCTGTAGCAGAGAAAAGAGGAACATTTTACAACCATTCCACTGAGGAGAAGAGACAGACCAATGCCTAATCTAGCAGTGCATAGAGAAATGCGTGAATTACGTGCCAGGCTTGATGCCATGGAGACAACACAGAGGCGCACAGTTGACGTTGGGGATATCAGCGAAGATGAAAGTGAAAATGAAGCTAGACACGAAGGAGAAGAAGTTGTAGTCGAAGATGTTGTAGATGAACACCTATTTGGGGTTTTTGCAAGGATAGGTGCCAGAGTGAAAATGGACATTCCAGTGTATGAGGGAAACTTGGATGTTGAAGAACTTCTAGACTGGATTAGAGCTCTGGATAAATACTTCGACTATGAGGATGTTGAGGAAGACAAGAAGGTCAAAAATGTCGTTACTAGACTTAAAGGGCATGCAACACTATGGTGGGATGAACTATAGGCTGACAGACGCTGCAAAGGAAAGCATAAAATCAAGAGCTAGGATAGAATGTGTTAGTAACATTTCTCATCCGAGGCAGAAGAGCGATTAGGTCTGCAAGTGGCGTGATGAGTGCCAAGCGCGGCTCGCAGAAGAAATCCATTTCGGGCTTAAATCAAGTGAGCGAGCGGTCTAATTTCAAGCGGTCAGGATTCACCCAAAGGAACAGATCAACGGTTGACAAAAAATCCTGGTTAGCGAAGCTGTTGAGGTTAGCACAATGGATAGCACCCATATTGTGTGCAGATAGCAGCCATCCATCCAGAGGATGTGTGGCACGAGATCTAGTCGTGTTTCCATTTCAACATTTGGGAGTTCGAGGGGTGAAGGTTCCATGTCATCTTATATCGTGAAACCCCGAACCCCGAAAGCACCGAAGGTGCCCAAAGTCGGGCCCGCATTGTCACGGAGCGATCTTAGCCATTTATCCACAGGAGACACCTGGCGCGAGATTAGGCTCCTTGCCGTTTTTCTCATCGTGATTACGAGGTGCAAAGAACGGCTTCATCATATTCCCGATGTACGAGATGTCGGGAGTGTCCAGGACCCAGACCCATAGCATTGTCGGGTGAGTTCAAGACCATCAGATCTAGAGGGACACGTGGTGCCAGATCAAGCCGTCTCGGTGTTTCTCTCATCGTGATTTCAAGAAGCAGGGATCAGCCCCTTCCTATTCACGAACGTCAAAAGCACCTTGGAGAGTAAAAACAGGGTCATAGCCCGTGGTCACTTGGGAAAGAAAAGAGCTGCACAAGAAGGGCCAAAGGTGTTGTGTTTGTTCACAGAAGGAATCACCGCGATCTTCATGTGCCATCGGATTCAAACTTGATCCTGGTCTTCGCTTGGAGTAAACGAAGGAAATAAAGGGTGGTTGAAACTTCTCCTCATTCATTAAATGCGAGGAATGGAGGGTCTGGCAAGTGGTCTAATCGAGAGGGTCCTGTGTACCCATTTTTCCAGAGAATCCATGCTGAAGTCCTCGACTAGACAGAGAAGTCTGCACACGCTAGCTCAACACTTAATGGCTCAACTACTCTCCTTGCAGGATCCATACGCAGTTAATGTGGCGTTTGAAGAAGGATATTAGTACGAGTTTGACTGAAGGGACACCAAGCCTTGGGTGACTAGGCACACCTTTGTTAGGTGAATTTCTATGAGTATATAAACTCAGTCTTTGTATTTTGTAAAGTATCGATGGTTGAGTGAGGCTCCTGATTGTAAAGTTTTGATGAAGCGCTGGTCGCTCTGGTTAATGTATAAGGCATTGGAGACTTCTTACTTTATGGATGTCAGCCTCTTTTCCATCTCTTTATTTACTGTGTTAGAACAACTCAGAATTGGAGGATCCAGTCGAGTTGTAGCTGTTATAGGATGATGTAGGTTGGATCACTGTAACAGTTTCATTGTTTCTAATCGGTTCCTGTGATTTTCTTAGCGCTAAATGACTCAGAATTGGAGGATCCAGTCGAGTCACCCTTCAAATCCTTGAGGCTCTGTACCAAGTGGATCTTGGCTTCTGAGTTTTTCATATTCAATATTTCGAAGGCCTGTCACCCGAGGCAGTCTCGCTCGCCCTTCTCACAAGTATTCCCTCTACCACCCTTTAATCATTTACTGACAGAAGTTGGATCAAGACCTCCCTTGCTTTCTACATACCAGGCCCAGTTTCCTGAGTTAAAGTTGTATCTTCTTGAGTCTTTATCCATTCGATCACCCATTCAAAACTATCATGACATAAAATTGATGGGCGTTGGGCTCTGCTCCTGCAAGCAATCCAAGGGTGACTTCTGACGCTAACATTTCTGGCACCATTGCCAGGGACAAAGTTGAATATTTTCCCTGGGAAGAACGACATTGAGCCTTTGATTCTGAAGGTGCATCAGACATCAGAGCCCTGCAATATTGCTACTATGCACCTGGTGACTCCACTGTGGTGACTCCAAGGTTTCCACATCACTGTTTCAGCTGTGGCTACTGTTAGCACACCTGAAAGCTGACCCTAAGGAGCTTTCTCGAGAAGGTTTCAGCAGCTGCTTTCTCAACCTGAGAAGCTTCCTGGGGTAACAACAACGTTAGTATCTGGCCTTTGATGGTGAACAAGGACCAGACACATTCGAAGCTATGCATATTTCACCTGGTGACTCCATGATTCAAGGATCGATTGGTGACTCCACTGGTTCGATATGGAGAAAATCCTTTCTCGCAGGTTTGCTCCTTTTAATTTTTCTGTTATTCCTGGTTTTCCTAATGTTGTCCCCTCTCTGAATGAATGGGGCGATTATTTTCCCATATTTGGAAAGCGTGAAGATGACAACCCTGCTCAGCACCTCAGTGAGTTTCATGAACTCATGCATCAGTGGGAGATACATCATGAAGATGTATTATTGAAAATGTTCATGTTCTCGTTAGCAAGGGATGCACGTAAATGGTATCATTCTTTACCCCCTACTAGCATTTCTTCACTCTCGGAGTTTCATGCAGCTTTCATCACCTATTACCAAGATTTTTATCCCTCTGTGTTAGTTTGTCATAATTGTAGTGAGGGATACCACAACTCTATATCGGATGAAGCTGTTTCGGACGTAGGCTATGAGGATGACCTGGATCAGAGCTCCATCCTTTCTCCTCCCCATTCGTCTACAACAGGGGAGGGTTATGAGAGTGATGAAGTTCCCAGGGAGGAGGATGGCGCTCTAAGTGAACTAGTGGTGCAGGCGATATTCCCCACTCCCCAGTGTGCAAAATTGGAATCTGAAGGCAGCAAAAAGGATTTTCCAGTCTTCGAGGAAGATGATCTAAGAAGCTCTTTTGAAGAGATTATTGAAGATTTTTTGGATGCGTTAGCATCTGCCCCCAATGAGCCTGCTATCTCAGATTTAAACAAGGAATCCATTGTGGAAGAGGATCGTTCTTTCTTCCTTCATGAGATTTCCCATGATGTATTTACATTTGGGATTGAAGAGAAGGATCGGGAGACCATTCCCTTTTTACAAGATGGGGGAGTGCACGGAAAAGAGGAGGAGGAACCAGAGAAACAACTGAGTGCGCATTTCATGTTTTATCTGGAGCCAATCAACAAACAACCACCACTTGAGATTAGTGAGCCTGCGTCAGTTTTCCTCCTACCTGTTCTTATCAGAGATATTCAGCCACAGGTGGACAACTGTGTAGCATAGGCGGCTGTTTGTCGCTAGTTTTATGGGATTGGCCACTCATTCTATGACCCTGTCAGCAAGTACATGGAGTGGAATTTCCCCTATGCCTTGGAGCTGCCCTATTTCATCTCAACTCCATCCTGTAAGGAGGAGTTGAAAAGTGTAACCATTATGTTGTCACGGTTACACCATCTGCTGATGATCATTGACAGAAGGAAGGAGATTCTATCCAAGAAGCTGCTTGAATGGCTATGGTGGAAATCTGCTTTCACCTAGCCCCATGTAAAGTGTTTTATTAGTTTAGGACTGTATATAAATAATCTCCTTTGAGCATGTATCTTTATTTTGTTTCTTTTATTTTTCGGCTTGTATTTTCAGCAGCGGGATGTTTTGAGCCGAACTCCATATCCCAACAGCAAGGCCCTAAAACTACAAAATGAGTCCTTAGAGCATCACAGGGACGACTCTATCCTCCATGGAGCCTAATGTTAGTAACATTTCTCATCCGAGGCACAAGAGCGATCAAGTCTGCAAGTGGCACGATGAGCGCCAAGCGTGGCTCGCAGAAGAAATCCATTTCAGGCTTAAATCAAGCGAGCGAGCGGTCGGATTTCAAGCGGTCAGGATTCACCCAAAGGAACAGATCAACGGTTAACGAAAAATCACGGTTAGTGAAGCTGCACCGAGTTTAGTGCAATGGATAGCACCCATATTGTGTGTAGATAATAGCCATCCATCCAGACGACGCGTGGAGTGAGATCTAGTCGCGTCGGCATTTCGGCATTCAGGAGTTCGAGGGGTGAAGGTTCCATGTCGTCTTATATCCCGAAACCCCGAACCCTGAAAGCACCGAAGGCACCCAAATTCGGGCCCACAGTGTCACGGAGACACCTGGTGCACGATTAGGCTCCTTTCCATTTCTCTCATCGCGATTGTGAGGTGCAAAGAACAGCTCCGTCATATTCCCGATGCACGAGATGCTGGGAGTGTCTAGGACCCAAACCCACAACATCGCCGGGTGAGTTCAAGACCATCATATCTAGAGGGATGCATGGCACCAGATTAAGCCGTCTTGGTGTTTTTCTCGTCGTGATTTCAAGAAGAAGGGATCAGCCCCTTCCTATTCACGAACGTCGAAAGCACCTTGGAGAGTAAACACAGGGTCACAGCCCATGGTCACTTGGGAAAGAAAAGAGCTGCACAAGAAGGGCCAAAGGCGTTGTGTTTGTTCACAGAAGGAATCACCGGGATCTTCAGGTGCCATCGGATTCGACCTCGATCCTGGTCTTCGCTTAGAGTAAACGAAGGCAATAAAGGGTGGTTGAAACTTCTCCTCTCCTCATTCATTAAATGTGAGGAATGGAGGGTCTGGCA
Source organism: Picea engelmannii (assembly GCA_009831015.1). Taxonomy (NCBI): domain Eukaryota; kingdom Viridiplantae; phylum Streptophyta; class Pinopsida; order Pinales; family Pinaceae; genus Picea; species Picea engelmannii. Next base: position 640,395 of record ML780429.1, on the reverse strand, counting down.
AGCGGTCTGCTCGAGAGGGTCCTGTGTACCCATTTTTCCAGAGAATCCATGCTGAAGTCCTCGACTAGACAGAGAAGTCTGCACATGCTAGCTTAGCATTTAATGGCTCAGCTACTCTCCTTGCAGGAGCCATACGCAGTTAAAGTGGCATTTGAAGAAGGATATCAGTACGAGTTTGACTGAAGGGACACCAAGCCTTGGGTGACTGGGCACGCCTCTGTTAGGCGAATTTATCTAACTATATAAAATCAGTCTTTGTATTTTGTAAAGTATTGATGGTTGAGCGAGGCTCCCGATTGTAAAGTTTTGATGAAGCGTTGGTCGCTCTGGTTAATGTATAAGGCATTGGAGCCTTCTTACTTTATGGATGTCAGCCTCTTTTCCATCTCTTTGTTTACTGTGTTAGAACAACTCAGAATTGGAGGATCTAGTCGAGTTGTAGCTGTTATAGGATGATGTAGGTTGGATCACTATAACAGTTGCATTGTTTCTAATCAGTTCCTGTGATTTTCGTAGCGCTGAACGACTCAGAATTGGAGGATCTAGTCGAGTCACCCTTCATCTCCTTGAGGCTCTGGACCAAGTGGATCTTGGCTTTCGAGTTTTTCATATTCAAGCTTCTGAATGCCTGTTGCCCGAGGCAGTCTCGCTCGCCCTTCTCACAAGTCTTCCCTCTACCACCCTTTAATCATTTACTGACAGAAGTTGGATCAAGACCTCCCTTTCTTTCTACATACCAGGCCCAATTTCCTGAGTTAAAGTTGTATCTTCTTGAGTCTTTATCCATTCGATCACCCATTCAAAACTATTGTGACATAAAATTGATGGGCATTGGGCTGTGCTCCTGCAAGAAATCCAGGGGTGACTTCTAACGCTAACAAAATGGTTGCAAGGATGAAAGAAAAATTTATACCCAAGGATTATCAAATCACTCTGTTTCAGAGGATGCATAATTTGAGACAGAAGCTGATGTCAGTGAAGGAATACATTGAAGAGTTCTACAGGATAAACATCAGAGCAGGTCATCGAGAAGGCGATGATGAGAAAGTTTCCAGGTACATGAATGGTCTGCGATATGACATTCAAGATGAGATGAGCATGATGACCATTCAGAATGTGGAAGATGCTTATCAGATGGATCTGAAATCTGAAGAGAAGATGAGCCGAAAGCAAGGTCAAAGAGGTCAAGGCAGAAGTCAAAGCAGAGGCAAAACAATTGCCCAAGGTAGAACTCAGAAATCTAAATAAGAGGGAAAGAAACCTCAAACTCAACATGAGAGAGGAGGAAGCTCACAAAGAGGGCAGTAAGCTGATAGAAATACTTTTCCTTGAGCTAGAGGAAGAGGTAGAGGAAGAGGTGGTGAAGTAAAATTCTTTGTCTATGGAAAGATCGGAAATAAATCCTATGAGTGTCCAGATAAGAAGAAATATGGTGGTGAAACTCATATTACCAAAGCTCAAGGATGGAATGTTGAGGCAAAAGATGCTGAGGGTGGAAGATCCTTAATGCTGAGGAAAGTTCTCTTGAAGCTGGAGAAGGAGGCAGAGAACCCGGTCCAAAGAAACAGTCTATTTAGGACTGCTTGCAAAACTAAAGATAGGGTATGCAAGGTCATAGTGGACAACGATAGCACCGAAAATTGCGTATCTATAGAGATGGTAGAAAAGCTGGAGCTAGAGACTATTTTACATCCAAGCCCATACAGAGTTTCGTGGCTAAAAAAAGGACATCAGGTAAATGTCACTAAACAGTGTTTAGTTGAATTTAAAATAGGAGTTTATAAGGATGAGATATTATTTGATGTCATTCCCATGGATGTTTTTCATCTATTGCTGGGTAGACCATGGAAATATGACAGAAACATAGTTCATGATGGAAGAAAGAACACGTACACCCTAGAGAAAGATGGTAGGACGCACATGTTGCTGCCAATTAAGAACCAAGAAGTGAAAACAAAGGTGAGCGACATTGTACTTCTCATGAGTGGGAAGGAAATTCTTAATGAGGTTAAGAAGAAGGAAGACATACAATTTATTGTGGTCAGGAAGCCTAAAATTGTTTTGACCAGTACAAGAATAGATGATTTACCAGAAGAAATCCAAGAATTGTTGGGAGAGTTTGTTGATATAGTAGTGGACGAACTACCTTGTTCGTTACCACCTATTAGGAGTATAATCCATCATATCGACCTTATACCTGGAGCCAGGTTTCCAAACAAAGTCCTGTACAGATTGACGCCGCGGGAAAATGAAGAAGTAAAGAGACAGGTTCATGACTTAATGGAAAAAGGATTGATTAGAGAAAGCTTGAGTCCATGCGTTGTTCCAACAATGCTCAACCCAAAGAAAGATGGAGGTTGGAGAATGTGTACACACTCAAGGGAGATCAATAAGATTACCATCAGATACAGATTTCCATTGCCAAGGATGGACAACTTGATGGATTTCTTAAGTGGAGCAAGATTTTTTTCAAAGATTGATTTGAAAAACGGGTATCATCAAATTCGAATGAGAGAAGGTGATGAATGGAAGACAACATTCAAGACAAATGAGGGACTGTATGAATGTATTTTCATGCCATTTGGCTTAACGAATGCGCCCAATACTTTCATGATATTGATGAATGAAGTCCTGAAGAATTTCATAGGGAAATTCGTCATTGTATATATTGATGATATATTAATTTTCAGCAAGATAGAAGCATAACACTTAAAGCATCTAGCTGCAGAAATGAGAAGATTACAGCAAGAGAAATTTCTAATAAATATGAAGAAATCGTCATTTATGAGGACATAACTCATTTATTTGGTTTTTGTTATCTGTGCAAATGAGTTGAAGATGGATCTGGAGAAGGTAAATTCAATTAAGAATTGGCCATCGTCGAAAAATGTGTTTAAAGTTCGAAGCTTCTATGGTTTGGCAAGTTTCTACAGGAAATTCATTCAAAATTTCAGTGGAATTAGTGCACCAATGATGGATACGGTGAAGAAAAGACATAAGTCTTTTCACTGTACAGAAGAAGCAGAGAAGAGCTTCAATCTATTGAAGAAGAGGATCACTGAGCAACCAATTATGGTTTTGCCAGATTTCAACAAGACATTCCAGGTTAGGTGTGAAGCGAGTGGATTTGCAATTGGAGCGGTCTTGAGCCAAGATGACAGGTCGATTGCATATTTCAGTGAGAAACTGAATGAAGCAAAGATTAAGTACTCAACATATGACAAAGAATTCTATGCAGTCATACAAGCTTTAAAGAAATGGAGACATTATTTGGTTCCTAAAGAGTTTGTTTTGTACAGTGATAATCATTCTTTACAATTCGTGACTCAACAGGAGAAGTTGAACCAAAAACATGCTAAATGGATTGAATTCATGCAAAATTTTACTTTTGTGATTAAGCATATTTATGGAACTGCTAACAAAGTTGTTGATTCTTTGAGCAGGAAATGTTTTCTTATGCAGGAATTCAGAGTCAAGACTTTAGGTTTTGGTAACCTCAAAGAAATGTACAGGGATGATCCAGATTTCAAGGGGGCATATGAGGCATCTGAGAATCTAGTTCTCAGGGACATAAGCCAATGGGCTGAGTACATGATCCAAGATGGATTATTATTCTGGGGAAATCACTTATGTATTCCAAAATGCTCCATGAGGGAGAACCTGATGAAGGAAAGACATAGTGGAGGATTGGCCAGATACTTCGGTCATGATAAGACATTCTCAAAGTTGAATGGATTATATTTTTGGCCAAGGATGAGGAAAAATGTTAGTAAATTTGTGGACAGATGCAGGATTTGTCAGCACACAAAAGGTAAAAGGCAGAACACAGGGTTATATCAAATATTACCCATACCAGAAACGCTATGGGATGTAGTGAGCATGGATTTCATATTGGAAATTCCAAGAACACAGAGAGGCTATGATTCAATCTTTGTGGTAGTCGAAATTTTTTCAAATATGGCACATTTCATACCATGCCAAAAAACCAGCGACGCAACTCATAATTGCGAACCTGTTTTTCAAGGAAGTCGTCAGACTTCACGGCTTGCCAAAGAGTATCATTTCTGATCGGGATACAAAGTTCGTTAGACATTTCTGGAGGACCTTATGGAAGAAGTTAGCGACAAGTTTGTCTTTTATCTCAGTATATCATCCTTAGATGGATGGGCAGACATAGGTCGTGAACATAAGCTTGGGAGATTTGTTGAGGATCTTAGTGACTGAACACCACAGTCAGTGGGATCACATTCTGCCACAGGCAGAATTTTCTTATAATGATTTTCTTAATAGAAGAACAGGGCAGATTCCATTCCAGATTGTATATGGAATGTAGCCAAGGGGAATTTCTAAATTGAAAGATTCGAAACAAGCTGAATTCAGGAGTGTTAGTGCATAAGACTTTGCATAAGGAATGAAGGATCTTCACAACCGAGTCAAGGAGCGATTGCAGAGTTCAAGTCAAGAATACAAGTGGAGAGCAGATCAATACAAGCGAGAACTTCAATTTGAAGTTGGTGATCTGATTCTTGCACACCTAAGGAAGGAGAGGTTCCCAAGGGGAACGTATAACAAACTAAATATGAAAAAGATTGGACTGTGCAAGGTCATAGGGAAATTTGGGGCAAATGCATATGAGATTGAATTACCTGATGGGATCATAATCTCACCGATATTCAATGTTTTGGATTTGTACCCTTACAGAGATGAAGCAGCGGGAGCAGAAGATGAGCAGAAAGAAATTAAATGGACAGAAAAAATGCCTGTATCTGAAAAGCCATAGATGGAAAGCATAATTGACAAGAGGATTAGCAAAAAGACCAGGAGAAAAGAGTATTTTGAATACTTGGTCAAATGGAAGGGACATCCAGTTGAAGATGCTAGTTGGGAGGATGAAGAAAAAATTTGTAAGCCTGGACAGACCGTGCAAGAGCTCATGAACAGGAGTTCATGAAAATTTTCAAGAGAGGGAGTATGATGCAGGAGCATTGTAAGCAACCAGCCAAGCAACCATAAAGGTAGAAGATAGCTGGAAAAGTGCAACACACATTTTTCACATTTTGAAATGTTTTGAAGAATTAATGAGCACATATTAATGTAGTAATTAAAGGAAGTGTACTTCCATGTTCTAAACAGATCTTCAACGATTTTCTCTCATCTGTCGGATGTAACATACATTAAGTCTGTTTAATGAAAGTAGGTAGATTTGAATTCATAGACTAGACAGTTTAGAGAGTAGGAGGGGAAACAAATATAGATACCCTTACCCTTGTATTATTGTACTATTAGAAAAAAAGAAGAGAGATTCTCATAAGCTGAGAGTTGTAGCAGAGAGTTGTAGAGAAGAACCCATGTGCAGGAGCACTTGAGTTAATATATGAAGCTTTTACTCAATTTTCATGGTGTTGTGATGCTTACTGTTTACATTTGTTGAATGGTATGCTTACAGTTGATTTATTTCTTTGTTTATGTATTTGTTCAATGCTATATTGAATGTGTGATTTCATGTTAAGTATACGAATTCTGAGAGAGGAGAAGAATGAGTTTCAATTGTTTCTCTTCCTGAGACTTCCTGCAAGGAGTGCAGTGAGATGTCTGCAAGGTGTGCGCTGACAAGAGTCTGAGTTTTATCTCAGAAAGCTCAGGAGAGATACCATTGTTTTCATACCAGTAGAAGTGCAGGTGAATCACAGAGTCGTGCAAGGTGTGCGCAGGCTAGTTGAACCCTTAGAAGTTATCAACTAAGGTGAAGGTGGAGGGACTGTTATTGCAAAGAGTGCACAGAGTCGAGGACTCAAATAACTAGAGGTTATTTGAACGGTTGCCGCAAGGAGTGCGAGAAGAATTCCTTTTGGTGACTTTATTTTGCAAGTGAAAGCTCAGGAGGGATAACACCTTTGAACACTTCAAAGGAAGGCAGAAATTGAACCACTTCAAAGGGAGATGAAAGTCGAAATCATCTCACAAAAGACAAGTCTAGGAGGGAGAACACCAATTAATTTCAAAAAAGTCATTGAGGAGTGAATCGGGCAGTCAGAATTCTATGAATAGAACTTGTGAATTCACATGGACCATTGGATCCCGCAGATCTGTGCGAAGGTTAAGGCTAGATGCCTTTCAACACTCAGAAAGCTCAGGAGGAGTAACGACCGTTGGATGAGAAGCGTTAGGATTCGTTGATCTTGCGCTCAAAATATGATATTTCAGGTTTCAGAGTTTGGAGTGGCAAGTGATTTTGCAGTCATTGCATTGCAAACTCCCGGTACACGAAATCTCTCCATCCGTCAGATCAGGGGAGGCTAGGAGCCATTGATTCCCTTTAAAGTGAAACATCGACATTTCAATATTTCAGGGTTCGATATACCAGGAATGCTAATGACAAGGAACCGAGACCTTAGCATTGAAAATCCTGAAGTCGCGAAACACGACATGCCTTTGGTGTGAAACATCAGCATTTCGGTATTTCGGGGTTCGGGGAGTCAAGAGGCAGAGTTGCATGTCAGCGCAACTGCTGAAATCACAAAGAGAGAAAAGTTGAAAAGTAGGGTCCCAAGCATTTGTCGAAGGGTACGTGAGACGGAAAACAAAGGTGTTCGCGTTCAAATGGTCACCAAGTGAGAAAATAGAGAGCGCTTGCATACCCTGTTGGGTCTAGCAGGGCAGAACAGCTGTGAAGCATGGGGTTAAAGAAACAAAACAAACTACAATCTAATAACAACTGAAAACAAATAAAACTGTGAAAAGAAACAACAAAGATCAAACACAAAACACAAGTGTCACCAAATGGTTTCAGGCAGGTGTATTGATGAAACCGGAGCACGCTGAAGGAAGAGACCAGAGGTTCCTTCTCCCTCCAATGGAAGGCTCTTTGGGGCCCTCACACAGTTTGCTTTCCTTACAAATGAGAATAAATGAGCATAGCAGTGAAAGAACTCTCGGTGATGCAGCTGATGGGTTGTTGTTAAAGGAAGATCCCTTAAACCATCTGAACAGCATAACAGTGCTTAGAATTCCTTGCCAAAACAGTGTATCCTCACGGCTTTTTATAGCAACTCCTCGGGTGGTCACGTAACCTTCTCAAAGTGTGAACAGGGACCCTTTTAGGGTTTACTTAGGTCATTAACCCGCTGATTTTGCGGATCCGGCTCTGATTTGAGAGTCAAATCAACTTGGGAGCCGGTCCGTAAGCGGTTGGGAGGCCGACCTATTCAATTAATGCGCCGTTTTAGCAGATGCGCGGGTTTCTGTATTGACAGCCGCGCGTCGAGCGCGCATGCGCGAATAACACGTTTTTATCCTGCGCATGCGCGCGCGCACCACACTGCTGTAAAGCACCTTCAATTTTTGGTTACTTTGTATAGTTTTTGGCCCTTCTGGAGTGCTGTGAAATTAATTCAGTGCCATGAATGACTTCATTGTTGTTTTGATGATGCGGAGTTCTTGTTGCCATGTGCAGATGAAATTTCAGTGATAACAAATGCCCCCTGATGGATGAGGTTAGGAGCATACGTATAGCCGAAATCCATCAATGTTTCTTCTACTGAGAATGTTGTTGTAAGGGAAATCAATAGCGGGACCATTCAGAGCGATCCGTTGGAGAAAAAAGGAACCGGTATCTCGACCTTCTGAGAGACGTGCAGAAAAAATATACAACTGTGTACAAACGACGCGGGCATGCCCCATGCTCGTGTGATGTAACTCTGAAAAAAGATGACGGAAGTGTTGGTGTAGACAACTGCAGCRCCCTCGGGGGCGGTAATGATAAAGGCAGAAGACAATTCTGCAAAGGAACATACTCTGAATAACAGGCAATGATCGCTGTAATAAGCAGCGATGATGATGTGGGCATTGATGGCCCTACCAAGTTCAAAGGTCTTCGGCAAATGACAAAAATAACTGCAATAGTCGCAAAGTAAGACCCACCATAACATGAGAGAGTGTTGGCGTCGAATGTTATGGGGGCCAACGACAGTAGGGAGCAATGGTGTTTCACCCTGTACCATCCGAGATATCTCATTAAAATAGAGAATGAGAATCAAGATACTATCACCCTTCTGGAAAAGTGTGCTGATGTCGACAAAAGGGGGACGTGACTCCCAGAAGCAAAAAGGTGCTACGTGGAATCTACTGAGGTGAGGAAGTGGCAGAGGTACATGGACAAAGTCAAGAAGTGGGATGACTCAAGACTGCCCTTGGTTGGAGGATATATAAGAGAAACAGTGGCCGCAACCGTGTAACAAGGTCAAGTGTCAGGGGGACGACAAGACTGGTGTTAAGTTGTGCCAGAGGCGGGACAAGGTAAACAAATTCAGAGGGTAGACGTAACTGACCTGTGGGGTACTCTGAAGATATGGA
>ML780429.1:583110-617398 GCA_009831015.1 Picea engelmannii | reverse complement strand
TTTTATCCTGCGCATGCGCGCGCGCACCACACTGCTGTAAAGCGCCTTCAATTTTTGGTTACTTTGTATAGTTTTTGGCCCTTCTGGAGTGCTGTGAAATTAATTCAGTGCCATGAATGACTTCATTGTTGTTTTGATGATGCAGAGTTCTTGTCACCATGTGCAGATGAAATTTCAGTGATAACAAAAGGGGTGGTCAAACTTGGAGGAAAATCCCGAAAGACCATCAATGTTGCCAAAGGGGGGGAATTTCGAAAACTAGTAAATCATAGGGGAAGAGTAACAAGTGTGGATCGTTCACTCAAGTCCCGAAAATCCAAACTAAGTGGAAAAATGAGTCGTGTGTTTGGCGCATTGAAGGAGTCAAACCTCATTGAAATTTCAAGTTTCGGAGGTTGAAGAGACAAGGGGATCGACAACAGGATTCAAAAAATCACAAAATCTGAAATCCCGAAATAAGAAAAAAAAAAACCCAATCACATTTGTTGGTCAGTTGTGGAGTTACCACCGGTGTTTGATCACGCAGGCATAACTCAAAAAGACCTGTGGAATACACCTGTTTGTGTGTGTGAAGCATTCCCTGTAGGGAAATCAAAGAGTTAATCATACTCAGGGGAAGATTTAGGACGATCTTGTATGGATCTTGGCCTGAGGGTCGGGGGTCTGCAATAGTTGGATACACCAACTATTGCAGACCCCCGACCCTCGAGCCAAGATCGACATAGGATCATCCTAAATCTTCCCTTGATTCTGATTAACTCTTTGATTTCCCCACAGGAAATGCTTTTCACACACTAACAGGTGTATTCCACAGGTCCTTTTGAGTTATGTCTACATGATCAAACACCGGCAATAACTCTACAAATGACCAACAAATGTGATCAAGTTTTTTACTTTTTTATTTTTTGGGATTTTGGATTTCACGATTTCACGAATCCTGTATTTGAGCCCCTTGTCTCTTCAACCTTCGAAACCTGAAATATCAACGAGGGTTGACTCCTTCAATGCGTCGAACACACGACTCCGTTTTCCACTTATTTCATCTTTTCAGGACTTGAGTGAACGATCCACACTCGTTCCTCTTTCCCTATGATTTCTTGGTTTCTGAAATTTCCCCCCTTTGGCAAGATCGATGCTCTTTCAGGATTTTCCCTGAAGTTTGACCACCCCTTTGTTTTTCGTCGCACGTACCCTTCGACAAATTCTTGGGACCCTACTTTTCATCTTTTCTCTCTTCATGATTTTGGGATTTGTGCTGACATGCAACTCTGCCTCTTGACTCCCTGAACCCCGAAATACTGAAATACAAATGTTTCACACCAAAGGCACGTCATTTCACGACTTTGGGATTTTCAATGCTAAGGTCCTGATTCCTTGTCATCGGGATTCTTGGTATGTCGAACCCTGAAATATCGAAATGTCGATGTTTCACATCAAAGGGAATCAACGGCTTTGAGCCTCCCCTGATCCAATGGCTAGCATGATTTCATGTACCGATAGTTTTCAATGCAATTACTCCAAAATCACTTGCCACTCCAAACTCTGAAACCTGAAATATCAGATTTTGAGCGCAAGATCAACGACTCCTGACGCTTCTCATCTAACGGTCGTTACTCCTCCTAAGATTTTTGAATGATAAAAGGAATTCAACCTTAACCTTCTCATAGATCTGCAGGACCCAATGGTCCACATGATTTCACAAGTTCTCTTCGGAGAATTATAACCGCCCGATTCACTCCTCAATGACTTCTGTGAAACGAATCAGTGTTCTCCCTCCTAGACTTGTCTTTTGTGAGATTCTTTCGACTTTTGTCTCCCTTTGAAGTGGTTCGATTCCTACCTTCCTTTGAAGTGTTCAAAGGTTTTATCCCTCCTGAGCTTTCTGCACTCCTTGCAGCAATCGTTCAAATAACCTCTGGTTATTTGAGTCCTTGACTCTGTGCACTCTTTACAACAACAGTCCCTCCACCTTCACCTTAGTTGATAACTTCTAAGGGTTCAACTAGGATACACACACCTTGCACGACTCTGTGCTTCACCTGCACTTCTGCTGGTATGAGAACAACGATATATCTCTCGACCTTTCTGAGATAAAACTCAAACTCTTGTCAATGCACACCTTGCGGACGTCTCACTGCACTCCTTGTAGGAACTCTCAGGAAGAGAAATAATTGAAACTCATTCTTCTCCTCTCTCATACTTCATATACTTAGCATGAAATCACACATACAACATAGCATTGAACAAATACATAAATAGAGAAATAAATCAATTTTAAGCATACCATTCAGCAAATGTAAATAGTAAGCATCACAACACCATGAAAATTGAGTCAAAGCTTCATATATTAACTCAAGTTCTCCTGTACATGGGTTATTCTCTACATCTCTCTGCTACAACTCTCAGCTTATGAGAATCTCTCTTCTTTTGTTCTAATAGTACAATAATACAAGGGTGAGGGTGTCTATATCCATTTTCCCTCCTACTCTCTAAATTGTCTAATCAATGAATTTAAATCTACCTACTTTCATTAAACAAATTTAATGTCTATTACATCCGACAGATGAGAGAAAATCGCTCAAGATCTATTTACAACATGCAAGTATGCTTTCTTTAACTACTACATTAATATATGCTCATTAATTCTTCAAAACATTTCAAAATGTGCAAAATGTGTGTTGCACTTTTCCAGTTGTCTTCCTCCTTTATGGTTTCTTGGCTGGCTGCATACGATGCTCCTTCATCATACTCCCTCGCTTGAAAATTTTCATGAACTCCTGTTCATCAGCGCTTGAACGGTCTGTCCATGCTTACGAATTTCTTCTTCATCCTCCCAACTAGCATCTTCAACTAGATGTCCCTTCCATTTGACCAAATATTAAAAATACTCTTTTCTCCCAGTCTTTTTACTAATCCTCTTGTCAATTATACTTTCCATCTACAGATTTTCAGCTACAGGAATTTTTTCTATCCATTGAATTTATTACTGCTCATCTTCTACTCCTACTACTTCATCTCTATAAGGGTACAAATTTGCAACATTGAATATCGGTGAGATTCTGATCCCATCAGGTAATTCAATCTCATTTGCATTTGCCCCAAATTTCCTTATGACCTTGCACGGTCCAATATTTTTCATCTTTAGTTTGTTATACGTTCCCCTTGGGAACCTCTCCTTCCTTAGGTGTGCAAGAATCAGATAACCAACTTCAAATTGAATTTCTCACCTGTGTTGATCTGCTATCCGCTTCTATTCTTGACTTGAACTCTGCAATCACTCCTTGACTCAGCTGTGAAGCTCCTTGATTCCTTCTACAAAGTCTTCTGCACTAGCACACCTGAATTCAGCTTCTTCCGAATCTTTCAATTCAAAAACTCCCCTTAGCTACATTCCATATACAATATGGAATGGAATCTACCATGTGCTTCTGTTAAGCGAATCATTATAAGAAAATTCCGCCTATGGTAGAATGTGATCCCATTGACTGTGGTGTTCAATCACTAAGCTCCTCAACAAATCTCCCAAGCTTATGTTCATGACCTTTGTCTTCCCATCTGTCTGAGGATGATATGCTGAGCTAAAAGACAAACTTGACCCTAATTTCTTCCATAAGGTCCTCCAGAAATGTCCAACGAACTTCGTATCCCGATCATAAACGATACTCTTTGGAAATCCGTGAAGTCTGACGACTTCCTTGAAAAAAAGGTTCGCAATATGAGTTGCGTCGCTGGTTTTCTGGCATGGTATGAAATGTGCCATCTTTGAAAATATTTCGACTACGACAAATATTGAATCATAGACTCTCTGTTTTCTTGGCACTCCCAATATGAAATCCATGCTCACTGCGTCCCACAACCTTTCTGGTATGGGTAATGGTTGATATAACCCTGTGTTTTTCCTTTTCCCTTTTATGTGCTGACAAATCCTGCATCTATCCACAAATTTGTTAACATATGTCCTCATCCCTGGCCAAAAAAATGATTCATTCAACTTTGAGAACGTCTTAGCATGACCGAAGTGTCTGGCCAATCCTATGCTATGTTTTTCCTTCAGTAGGTTCTCCCTCATGGAGCATTTTGGAATACATAGTTGATTTTCCAAGAATAATAATCCATCCTGGATCATGTATTCATCCCATTGGCTTCTATCCCTAAGAACTAGATTCTCAGATGCCTCATATGCCTCCTTGAAATCTGGATCATCCCTGTACATTTCTTTGAGGTTACCAAAACCTAAAGTCTTGACTCTGAATTCCCGCATACGCAAACATTTCATGCTCAAAGCATCAACATCTTTGTTAGCAGTTCCAGAAATATGCTTAATCAGAAAAGTAAAATTCTGCATGAATTCAACCCATTTAGCATGTTTTTGGTTCAGCTTCTCATGTTGAGTCACGAATTGTAAAGCATTATTATCAATGTACAAAACAAACTCTTTAGGAACCAAATAATGTCTCCATTTCTTTAGCACTTGTATGAATGCATAGAATTCTTTGTCATATGTTGATTACTTAATCTTTGCTTCATTCAGTTTCTCACTAAAATATGTGATCAACCTGTCATCTTGGCTCAAGACCACTCCAATTGAAAATCCACTCGCATCACACCTAACCTAGAATGTCTTGCTGAAATCTGGAAAAACCGGAATTGGTTGCTTAGTGTTCCTCTTCTTCAGCAGATTGAAGATCTTCTCTTCTTCTTCTGTCCAGTGAAAAGACTTATGTATTTTCTTCACCGTATCCATCTTTGGTGCGCTAGTTCCACTGAAATTTCGAATGAATTTCCTGTAGAAACTTACCAAACCATGGAAGCTTTGAACTTCAAACACATTTTTCGGCGATGGCCAATTCTTAATTGCATTTACCTTTTCCGGATCCATCTTCAACTCATTTGCAGAGATAACAAAACCCAAATAAATGAGTTATGTCCTCATAAATGATGATTTCTTCATATTTATCAACAATTTCTCTTGCTGTAATCTTCTCATTACTACAGCTAAATGCTTTAAGTGTTCTGCTTCTGTCTTGCTGAAAATTAATATATCATCAACATATACAATGATGAATTTACCTATGAAATCCTTCAGGACTTCATTCATCAATATCATGAAAGTATTGGGCACATTCGTTAAGACAAATGGCATGAAAATCCATTCATACAGTCCCTCATTCGTCTTGAATGATGTCTTTCATTCATCACCTTCTCTCATTCAAATTTTATGATACCTGCTTTTCAAATCAATCTTTGAAAAAAATCTTGCTCCACTCAAGCAATTCATCAAGTCGTTCATCCTCGGAAATGGAAATATGTATCTGATGGTAATCTTTTTGATCACCCTTGAGTCTGTACACATTCTCCAGCCTCCATCTTTCTTTGGGCTGAGCACGGTCGGAAAAATGCATGGACTCAAGCTTTCTCTAATCAATCCTTTGTCCATTAAGTCCTGGACCTATCTCTTAACTTCTTCATTTTCCCATGGCGTCAATTTGTACGTGGCTTTGTTTAGGAAACTGTCTCTAGGTATAAGTTTGATATGACGGCTTATACTACTGATAGGTGGCAATGAACAAGGTAGTTCGTCCACTACTATATCATCAAACTTTCCCAACAATTCCTGGATTTCTTCTGGTAAATCTTCTATTCTTGTACTAGTCAAAACAATTTTAGGCATCCTGACCACAATAAATTGTGTGTCTCCATTCTTCTTAACCTCATTAAGAAGTTCCTTCCCACTCATTAGAAGTACAATGTTGCTCACCTCTGTTTTCACTTCTTTGTTCTTAATTGGCAGCAACATGTGCATCCTACCATCTTTCTCCAGGGTGTACGTGTTCTTTCTCCCATCAGTAACTACGTTTCTGTCATATTTCCATGGTCTACCCAACAATAGATGACAAACATCCATGGGAATGACATCACATAATATCTCATCCTTATATCCTCCTATTTTAAATTCAACTAAACATTGTTTAGTGACGTTTACTTGATGTCCTTTTTGTAGCCACGAAACTCTGTATGGGCTTGGATGTACAATAGTCTCCAGCTCCATGTTTTCTACCATCTCTGTAGATACGTGATTTTTTGTGCTACCGTTGTCCGCTATGACCTTGCATACACTATCTTTAGTTTTGCAAGCAGTCCTAAACAGACTGTTTCTTTGGGATGGGTTCTCTGCCTCCTTCTCCAACTTCAAGAGAACTTTCCTCATCATTAAGGATCTTCCGCCCTCGACATCTTCTGCCTCAACATTCCATCCTTGAGCTTTGGTAATGTGAGTTTCACCACCATCTTTCATCTTATATGGACACTCATAGGATTTATGTCCGATCTTTCCACAGACAAAGCATTTTACATCACCACCTCTTCCTCTTCCTCTTTGTCTAGCTCGAGGAAAAGTATTTCTATCAACATACTACCCTCTATCTGAGATTCCTCCTCTCTAATGTTGAGTTTGAGGTTTCTTTCCCTCTTCTTTATATTTTTGAGTTATGTCTTGGGCAATTGTTTTGCCTCTACTTTGACTTTTGCCTTGGCCTCTTTGACCTTTCTTCTGGTTCAACTTCTCTTCAGCTTTTAGAGCCATCTAATAAGAATCTTCCACATTCTGAATGGTCATCATTCTCATCTCATCTTGAATGTCATATCGTATACCATTCATGTACCCGGCAATTTTCTCATCATCGCCTTCTCGTTGACCTACTCGAATGTTTATCTTGTATAAATCTTCAGTGTATTCCTTCACTGACATCAGCTTCTGTCTCAAATTCTACATCCTCCAAAACAGAGTGATTTGATAATCCTTGGGTATAAATTTGGCTTTCATCTTTGCAACCATTATATCCTAGCTCTTGATTTTCTTCTTTCCTTTGCAGCGTCTATCAGCCTGCAGTTCATCCCACCATAGTCTTCCATGCCCTTTAAGTCTATTAATGGCATGTTTGACCTTCTTGTCTTCCTCGACATCCTCATATTCGAAGTATTTATCCAGAGCTCTAATCCAGTCTAGAAGTTCTTCAACATCCAAGTTTCGCTCATACACTAGAATGTCCATTTTTTCTCTGGCACCTATCCTTGCAATAGCCCTGAATAGGCATTCATCTGTAGAATCTTCGACTACAACTTCTTCTCCTTCATGTCGAACTTCATTTTCACTTTCAGCTTCGCTGATATCCCCAGCGTCAACTGTGAACCTCTGTGTTGTCTCCATGGCATCAAGCCTGGCACCTAATTCACGCATTTCTCTCTCCATTGCTGGATCAGGCATTGGTATGTCTCTTCTCCTCGGTGGCATGGTTGTAAAATGTTCCTCTTTTCTATGCTACAAAAAGAAAAGAACTTGTTCTGTGCTCTGATACCACAACTGTTGCAGACCCCCGACCCTCGGGCCAAGATCCACACAGGATCGTCCTAAATCTTCCCCTGAGTCTGATTAACTCTTTGATTTACCCACAGGGAAAACTTCACACACACAAATAGGTGTATTCCGCAGGTCCTTTTGAGTTATGCCTATGTGATCAAACACCGATGGTAACTCCACAACCAACCAACAAATGTGATCAGGGTTTTTTTATTCTTTTTTGGGATTTTGGATTTCGCAATTTCGCAAATCCTGTTGTTGATCCCCTTGTCTCTTCAACCTCTGAAACCCAAAAATTCAATGAGGGTTGACTCCTTCAATGCACCAAACACACAACTCCTTTTTCCACTTATTTCGAATTTTCGGGACTTGAGTGAATGATCCACACTCGTTTCTCTTCCCCTATGATTTCTCGATTTACGAAATTTCCCCCCATTGGCAAGATCGATGGTCTTTCAGGATTTTCCCCGAAGTTTGGTCACCCCTTTGTTTTCCGTCACACGTACCCTTCAAAAAATGCTTGGGACCCTACTTTTTTGCTTGTCTCTCTTCGCAATTTTGGGAGTTGCGATGACATGCAACTCTATCTCTTGACTCCCCGAACCTCGAAATACCGAAATGCCAATGTTTCACACCAAAGTCACGTCGTGTTTCATGACTTTGGGATTTTCAATGCTAAGGTCCCGGTTCCTTTTCATCAGGATTCTCGGTATGCCGAACCCTGAAATACCAAAATGTCGATGTTTCACTTCAAAGGGAATCAACGGCTCTGAGCCTCCCCTAATCCGACTATTGGTGCAATTTCGCATACCGAGAGTTTGTAATGCAACAACTCCAAAATCACTTGCCACTCCAAACTCAGAAACCCAAAATATCATATTTTGAGCACAAGATCAACGACTCCTGATGCTTCTCATCCAACGATCGTTACTCCTCCTGAGATTTCTGAATGTTGAATTCCATTCAGGCTTAACCTTCTCACATACCTGCGGGATCCAACAATCCACGTGATTTCACAAGTTCTCTTCGGATAATTCTGATCGCCCGATTCACTCCTCAATAACTTCTGTGAAACGAATCAGTGTTCTCCCTCCTAGACTTTTCTTTTGTGAGATGATTTCAAATTTTGTCTCCCTTTGAAGTGGTTCAATTTCTACCTTCCTTTGAAGTGTTCAAAGGTGTTATCCCTCCTAATCTTTAACTTGCAAACTCAAGTCTCCAAAAGGAATTCTGCTAGCACTCCTTGCGGCAATCGTCCAAATAACCTCTGGTTATTTGAGTCCTCAACTCTGTGCACTCTTTGCAACAACAGTCCCTCCACCTTCACCTTAGTTGATAACTTGTAAGGGTTCAAATAGCCTGCGCACACCTTGCATGGCTCTGTGCTTCACCTTCACTTCTACTAGTATGAGAACAATGGTGTCTGTCCTAAGCTTTTTGAGATAAAACTCAGACTCTTGTCAACGCACACCTTGCGGACATATCACTGCACTCCTTGCAGGAAGTCTCAGGAAGAGAAACAATTGAAACTCATTCTTCTCCTCTCTCAGACTTCATATACTTAACATGAAATCACACATTTAGCATAGCATTGAACAAATACATAAATAGATAAATAAATCAACTGTAAGCATACCATTCAACAAATGTAAATAGTAAGCATAACAACACCATGAAAATTGAGTCAAAGATTCATATATTAACTCAAGTGCTCCTGTACATGGGTTCTTCTCTACAACTATCTACTACATCTCTCAGCTTATGAGAATCTCTCTTCTTCTATTCTAATAGTACAATAATACAAGGGTGAGGGTGTCTATATCCGTTTTCCCTCCTACTCCCTAAAATGTCTAATCTATGAATTCAAATCTACCTACTTTCATTAAACATAATTAATGTCTATTACATCTGACAGATGAGAGAAAATCACTCAAAATCTGTTTACAAAATGCAAGTACTCTTTCTTTAACTACTACATTAATATCTGCTCATTAATTCTTCAAAACATTTCAAAATGTGCAAAATGTGTGTTGTGCTTTTCTAGCTGTCTTTCGCCTTTATGGTTGCATGGCCGGCTACTTACGATGCTCCTGCATCATTTTCTATCTTTTGATGTCTGACACGGTATCTTATATATATATATATATATATAAGTTCTAGGAAGTCGAATGTCCCTATATAACTTCAGTCGACTCCCATTGATCATCCCTCTGAGTTATGTTCCTCCTCATTCCTTCAACTATACAACTCCCCTGTCTGTGACAGTCTTTACTTTATATGGTCCTAACCAATGCATTATGATTTTTCCTGGGTGCTGAAGGGATTTACTGTCATACACCAAGACTAATTCTCCTTCCTTGAAATTCGTTCTCTTGATATGTCTATCATGCCAAGGTTTTTCCCTTTCTTTCTGTACTTCTTAATGAAACCCTGCTAGAATCATATCTTCCTCCATGATAATCATTTGATTTATCCTTTCCTGTACTAAACCTCATTTTGACATGTTTGTAATTGTTTCTACGCACAGACTAGGTACCAAGAATTCTAATGGAACGACATATTCTTGTCCATACAACAATCTGAACGGTGTTTTTCCTATCATTTTTTTGCATGTGGTCTTATATGCTGACAATACTGTTGGTATATTCAAGTCCTAATCATCCCTATTTATGTTGCATATTTTCATCAATGAATTTTCAAGGATTTTGTTAAAGGCGTCCACTATTTAATTTTCTTGAGGATGATATGGTGTACTCTTTTGATGATAAAATTCAAATTCCTCAGTCATAGACTTAACAGTGTTATTGATGAAGTGAATGCCTTGGTCACTCATCAAAATCCTTGGGCAACCAAATCTAGTGATTACTTTCTCAAACAGGAAGTGTGTTGTTGTCTCTGCACTACAATATTTTACTGGTCCCGTTTCTACCCATCTTGTCAGGTATCTTGTTGCAGTGACAATGTTTCTCTCTCCTGACCTTTTTGTTGGTGGGTTAATTAGTCCCAAAAAATATATTTCCCATTTACTGAATACCTGCAAAGTTACTTATGGTTGCATAGGAATCTTGTCCCTTCTATCTGGTTTACCAACCCTCTAACATACATCACATTTCTGGCAGTAGTCCTTTGAGTCTTTGTGAATGGTTGACCACCATGGTCATGTGCGTAATACCTTCTGCACCATATTTTTTCCTGCATAATGTCATCCTACTATTTCCTCATGGGATTATGCTAAGATCCTTTTTCTTTCATTTTCTAGCACACATCTTCTCAAGATTCTATCTACACCCATTTTGTATAAGTGTCTTTCAATCAACTGGTATTTTGTAGCCTTGACTACCAAATTTTTCTTTTGTGCAGTGTTGTATTCCTATGATGCAGTCCCTGTACTCAAGTACTGGATGATGTCTTCGAAGTATTCATCTACTATCTGGACTAAAAATAACCACATGTCAGGAAAATGTTTCCTCTAGATTCATGGGTTCCTCCCCATTAGTGATCCTCGACAGGTGACCAGGTCCTACATTCAACTTCCCTGGTTTGAATATCACCTCAAAATCAAATTCTTGGAACAACAATAACCATCTACAAATTCTCCCCCCCCAACTATGGCTTTTTGATGAGGTATTTGAGCACTGAATGATTTGTGAACATATTTTTTTTTTTTCCCAATAAGTAATCTCTTAACTTCTAAAGTGCATAGACCATCGCTAAGCATTCTCTTTCTGTGGTATTATAATTTTTCTCTGATTCTGACAGTTTTCTTCTAGAAAATGCTATTGGATGGTCCAATTCTCATGCTCCTAGATATTCTATAATAGCTCCAAGTGTTAGGGTTGATTCATCTACATATACGTGGAATGTATTTTCCCAATCCAAGAATACTAGTATTGGTGTGGTTACCATCTTCTCTTTTAGGGTGTCCAATCTGTGTTGACAGTCCTCATTCCACTGAAACTTTGTGTTTTTCCTTAGAAATTTCTCCATTAGTGAAGTGATATGCACATACCCCTTTATAAATTTCTTGTAGTATCCTGTGTCTCCCAATGTCACTCTCAATTGGAGGACTATTTTTTGTGGTGGTAGATTAACAATTACTGCAATCTTGTAAGGGTCTACTAGAAAGCATTTCTTGCACACTATATGACCCAATAGTATTCCAAAAGGTGATTTGAAGATGCACTTCTTGTTAGTTAACAATATCTGACACTGTCTACATATTTCTAACATTAGCTGCAACACCTCTACATGGTATTTCAACAGACTATAGACTCTCCAATCATCCAGATATACCTCTAGAAACCGGTGGTTAAATTCTTTAAATGAAGCTATGAATACTCTGGAAAATATTGTTGGTGCATTCTTGAGTCCAAACGACATGACTGTATACTATTAGGATCCCCATTCCATGGAAAAGGTGGCATTTTATACGTCTTTTGGTGCTATCTTGATCTGTTGGTATCCCAAGAATCCATCAGTGAATGAATAAGCTTCATGTTATCCTACATTCTCCAAGACTTCATCTGTGAATGGGGTAGGGAACGGTTCATGTAGGGATGCATCGTTCAACTTACTCAAGTCAAAACATATTCTTATTCTCTCTTATTTATTCTCTTGAACTACCATCAGGGTTACCTACTCAGACTCTTCTATAGGTTCTATGATTCTAGCTTCTAAAATTCTATCAATTTCAGCTTTGAATTTTTGCTTATATATGGGATTTAGTTTGTATGGTCGTTGTTTGATTGGTCTTTCTTCAACTCTGAGCAGTATCTTCATTTCTCCTAGCTCTCCTACTATGCCTTTAATTTTGGTGAAAGTTGTTGGGAACAGGTCAGTGTACTCATGCAGTAACTCTGTTATACTTTCCATTGTTTTCTCATCCTAGTAGTCTCCAATGCTGAACATTTTGGGATTCTCAACTATCCCAATATTGAATTTATTCTCCTTGATTGGCACAAAAATTACTTTTGATTCCAGCGATGGAACTTCCACTTATCTCTCACCTTAAACTTCCTCAATCTGGATATCATGTGATTCATCTTCATCTGGTGCTTCTTCCTACACATGGTAGCATGAAATTAGTTCTTTCATTGTGTGTATGTTTTGTCGTTGTTCTTCTTTCATAAGTTCAACTTCAAGTTCCTTAATGAATATCACCCCTCTGATTCACTTAAGTGTTGCATCTATGTTGGGGTTCTCATGCTCAAATGATAAAGTGACTGTAAAGTTCTGTTGTAATACTATCCAGCTCATAGTTCCTCTGCACAGTTCTTGGTCTTTATACCAGTTTTTTGGGATACCTTCTAATGTGTGAAAAAAATGATGAGGCCATTCCTCCAGTGGTGTTATCCTCCATAGCATTCTACACTTCTCCAAGTTATTGGCTGGTGCTCCCTGTCCATCATATTTCTCTAGTTGGTTGCTTCCTTGTTCCGTTCCAAACCTAATGTGCAGTAACCTCTTACATTGGTACCAATTATTGACTATTTCTTTGTGCGCACCCCACCATCTCGTAGGTGCTTCTTTGAGTGTTATATCTCAAGATAAGAGTCTCTAAATTTATAACACTTCATATTTGAACCATGTTAAGAATTCTTCTAGGTCATTCACCCCATGGAATCTAGGAGGTTCAATTATCTCCGTACCTACCCATCTTATTGCGCAGTCTATTCTTGCACATATTCTTGTGGGGACCTCGTGTAAACTTTGTTGCCAATTTTCTAATCTTGTATATGAGTCTGATGCACACGAGGTGATGATTTGTAACCGAGTACCCCATCTGTAGTTGGGTTTATGTAATATTCATCTCACGTAATTGTTCTGTACAACTGGTTGATTTCCTCCAGATCCAAGAAAGTAGGCTCTACGAACCTTCCCCTTCTGATGGGTCTAATGGCACAATGACTCTGTATTCTCCTGACTCGAAGGTCATATTCCCAAATGCCCAATCCAAGCTAAGAAATTTTTTATAAGGTGTTGTTCCATCCACTATCTCGATTACTTCAAAGTCATCTTTAGTCCTCACTCCATCAAGGTCTATTGTTACTCCTTTTAGTCTTCCAATTGGTAAAACTCTGTGTTGATTTGCTAGTTTTAGCTGAACAAGTGAATATCCTAATGTGGGTTCTCCCATACATTTCCATGTCTTCTTGGGTAATACATTGAATCCGGATCCTAAATCCAGTATGATATCTCCCATGTTAAAATATCCAATATTGGCATTTAGCCTGAATTCCCTACTTGTTCTTCTCCTTGTATGCAGGTGATTGATTGTTTTCTGTTCTAGGTTTCCTTCTGCTTCTATGATACATATTTATAGAATATTTTTTAATGTTCTAACAGATGATGAATCATTTAGTATTTCTACACATGATTGCAAAAATCCTTTAATCGTACTTACTTGTCACATGAGTTGTGTTTGGTGTGATCCAATGATGGAGGAATCTCACACTCTAGTACTTCCTTAATATGTTGTGTGGTTGATTTTGATGCAATGTATATATTCAAGAATTATTTTCTGGATTGACTGAATATCTCCTTCTCGTTCTATGCATCAAACTACTTCCTTGGTTCGAAATTCCTCTTCACCCATTGGTGTTGTGCTGGCTCTTGTCGTACTGCGTTGTTTCTTTTTTTAGCTCCTCCCCATGTAACTATGTTGATGTTTCTTCCTTCATCCCTTTCTTTTGCTGAAATCTATTGAACATTCTGATTATTTTGATTTCTCTTCTCCTGTATCTTCCCTAATAGTGTCTGCCATTCTTCCGTGTCATGATCTGATGCACGACAATACATACAGGTAACTGGTGGAAGTGGACATTTGCATACATACAATTATGATATTCTATTGGTCCTCTACCTCTTCCAAAGCCTCCTATTTCTCTTCCTATGCCTTTGTATCCAGCTCGATCCCCTCGCAACGTGTTATAATGAGGTGCCTAGTTATACTACACGATATTATACTGTGGATGTGCGGTATTGTACTGCAGTTGCGCAATGTTGTACAGTTGTTGCACAGTGTTATACTTTTGTTGCACAATGTTGTACGAGGTTGATACTTGGTTAAAATGAGGTGTGGCCTGATCAGTCATCATTTCCTCCTCCATCCTTTATGCATCTGATGTTCTTTCCCTCATCAATTCCATGGTTCTGCAATCTTTTTCAGCGTGGCCTACTAACTTGCAAAAGTTGTAATGCAAGCTCTTTGATACTATCCAGTACTTCTACATAATTGGGTAGTGGTATGGATCATGACCCTATTTCTTACAGATATCTCACCATAGTCCTCCTGTTGGTAATGGATTCGAAATTTCTGTTTCCATCTACTGCGCAAATGTTGGAAATTTGTTCTTATGGTGTCCTTCTATCCTACAAGTGGTACATAAAATGACTTCTCTTTTGTCCTTGTTCTTGTTCTGGTTTAGCTAGAATGTTAAGTTCTTCATATCCTCCTTTAGCTCCTCTATAGATAGATTTGTCTTCTGATATTGGTTCTCTTCTAGTTGCAGGGCTGCCTAGAGATCCTCTGCCTGCATCTGAAACTTCTGTTGTCGCAACAGATATTTCAATTATGGTAACAATGAACTGATGAACATATGCCTATGCTACATATTCGTCATGATGTATTTTAGCTTTCCCTTTAGTCATTTGAATATCTAGTCAATCTACCATACATATTATCCTAGTTTCATTCAGATCTCTATCATCTCGTTCATGTATTGATTTTATGAACTCGGATTTTGTAACTCATTTATCAACAACTTCTTGATATCTCCAATCATTTTGGTTGTGCATGGTAGACTGTTTGTAGCTTAACTCATATACCAATCCAGTGCACGATCTCTTAATGTGATCGTTAACTATGAAAGTTTAGTGTCCTTGTCCGTGATCTACTTTTCTTCCAAAATATTTTTACAGATAAGCAAGTTCTTATCCAGGTCCTCTGATGCCTCTCCTTTGAATTTTGGTAACCCGATGGTTGGATCATGTCCTGCCATCTTGAATGTTGAACCACTACCTCCATACAATGTAGATACTTAATGATTGATTCCTCAACTGACTCCCCCAGTTCTTGTTCCTTGTGTAGATGTACTTCCTTCTATCTTCCTTCTCCAGAAATTTGATTGTCTGAACGGTGGTGTTCTTCTTGGTGTATTAGTCGCACATGGGTTTATGGGTTCCAGACTGACACTGATATGGATAAGAGTGTTCCCTTATATTTCCACTCTTGGACATCTCATATTCCTCTCATATGTCACATGCATGATTTACTCAATCTTCTCCACATCTCAGAGATCCTCTACCTCCTCTTCATTTCTTTCCAAGTCTTCCCTCACGTCTACGAATGTATTCTTAGTATTCACCTTATATTGGTAGGGTACTCCATTGCGCGTCTTTCCACCTATCGCCATGATCCCCTTGATATTTTCATCATCCATCATAATTGGGTCCAAGGACTCCTCCTTCTTTCCTTTATCCCCTTCTCCTTCCATTTTTCCTTTTCTTGTCAGTCCTCCATGCACACATGGAAGTTTAGCTATGTGACTCCATTGTCATTACACCTTTATTATATAGAAATATCTTAATGGAGGTGTTACACATTATTTTTGTCATCCCTATGACCGTTAATGATGTAAACCTATATGTTTCCATCAGAGGGGTCAGTGGCCTGAGTTCCTGAAGAGAGAAGGGAGAAGAACTTTTCCTGAGAAAAGAAGTTACATTTTCCTTTGTAAAAACCCTATAAAAAAAGGAAGTTCGTAGGTTTCTTTATAGACAGGGTGCGAGAATGCCTGATTCTCACAGGTTGCACCATAGCTGGGTTGCGAGAGGTATGCATTTTTCTCTATAGGCAGGGTACGAGAATTCTTACACGTGGGAAAAACGAGCGTTTTCTCAAATCTTCTAGAAGGAGAAACTTCCATGGTGAGGTGGCATCCGAATGGTTTGGATCTTACTCACTTTCATGATTTAGTGGGATCATCTGAACCTCCTCACCTTATCCTCTTCAACTTATAAAAGGAGAGGATATATCATGGAGAAAGTTATCTTTGGAGCTTTGAGTTTTTGGGATTGGCTAAGTTGGATTTGGCTTGGAATTATTAGCTTGGTTAGAGTGGTTTTGATTTTTGCCTTTGTCAAGATAGATTGTGAATATTATCAAATCTGTGCTCTCAGAATTCTTGGAGTGAAAGTGTGTGGCGAACAAAGGATAGTTGGAAGGGACCTTACGACATCAAGGCCATGGTTGTAATCTCTCCTTAACATTTAATATGATACAGTAATATGATTCTTTCCTATAAAGCTTGTTGTGTTTTATTGTATGATTCCTTGATCACATACATAGGTTTATATTGAGTTTATGTTATTACTATCACTTTGGTTGGTTGTGTTCTTTTCTAGGTTCATCATTGTATGAGCGTTGGAATAGATCTAGGATGGCGATGGAGAGAGGAAGTGATGTTTAAACGGTATGTCACTTGTCCCTCTTTAGTTAGTATATTCAATATCTAAAACTTAAGGAAAGCATCATGTTCTAGTGTGTTTTGTTCTAGATCTAGGTGGATCTAGGGAGATCAGTTAGTGTTCACACCTACCGATTTTTCTGATAACAGGAGGTATATAAATATATGATTTACCTACCTCAAGGTCCCTTCAATAATTCTTGTGCATCTAGGCTGTACAAATTCGTTGTATCTACTACAAACTCTGTGATAAATCTGGTAACAATGTTGTCTAGCCAGAAATCCACTGCGTGCATAAACTTATTATCAAGTTGTTGTAGTTGCATGATCTCTTCAGGATTCCACTCTAGCTATCTGATCTGATTCATAGGATGGTTTTTTTTAAATATTTTTATCCACTCCTGGAATATGTGTGGGAAATCACAGAAAAATACTTCATGTAAGTCGGTGAATACATACTTATCTAGATATTTGTGTGGTGCTAAATTCGGGTTTCTATTATCTTTCTGAACAAACTCTAAATCCTTTGTCTTCAACCAGTTCTCTATCTTTGTCTTCGTGGGATTCCACGGTCTCAACATACTCATCTAGATTCACATTCTTGGTCGTCTGATCCCACATTATTTTGATGCTTCTACAACAGATCTCATATGCTCACTCCCATTTTCTTCTAATCAACTGAAAATGAGACCATTTGTTTGTTTTCCTTTTATCTATATATTCTTTTTGGTCTTGAGGATTCCTTATGGGTGTATTGTGATTCCCATTCACCATTACAGATTGACCTTGGTTACAAACTAAGAAGATTCCTGACAAAATCCCTTAAAGACTATCGACACACAGAGTGCACTGCACATTCTCACCCGAGATAGCTCTATGGGTGGCTGAAATAATCATGTGTTTGCAACCTAAGACTAAGCAATATTTGTGGTTGCATGTTGTAAACTTTATTCAATCCATCTAACATCTAGTCATAACATTCACTCTATGCATGCATGTGGGATACCATATCTACTTAGTTACTTCATTCACTTAACATTCAACAACTAATCATACATACAAATGCATCCATTCATTCATATAACACAACACTACTGTGGTTCACCCCCTCCTGGACTACATCCACAAATATTTGGCTCTCGATATTTTATTATAAGAAATATATCACACAGTGTGTGGTTACAGTCTCAGTTCCTCCTCTCTCCCATAGTCTCCTCGATCCCTATGAGGCTAACTAGATTGCACCAGGATCCTCATCCTGTGATATAACCGTTGGGATCGAGTCGCTCATGCCTTCTCTAGCTCACCAACTTAATGACTTATATGGTCCTTACAATTCTCTTCCTCTCTATCCCCTCTCATTATCCTCTCACTATCTCCCTCTACATTTCCTAAGTACTATTTATTTATATCTTCGGCTCACGAGCCATTAAAATGAATTACAAAAACCTTAAACCTAGTGTTGTTAGGTCTTCCTTGCATTCGTACTTCACCTACTTCTCTTGTATGTGTTGGTTTTCCTTCTAGTTATCTTCTGCATGATTTTTCTCCAAAAATAACCTTTCTTTCTAGCTAGGCCTACATCCAATAGGGACTAAGATCCACTAGGAAGGGAAAGGGAAGGGGGTTGAGAGGCTAGAAAAAAGGGGATAATATTGAGGGCTTAACCCAAGGGAGTATTATAATTTATTTCCCAAAATACTAAGGCTTGGGAAATAAGCCCTATTATCATAAGTTCCTTTGGGGAGAGGAATGAATGCCAAGTGGTTGGGTGATCCAGATTATTTTTAGAATGACATAAAGTAAGAAATATAACCAAGATATAACAATCAAATACACAAAAATATAGAAGAAATCACATAAATACAGTGAAACCCAACTTCTATTACTGAATAAGATAGAAAGACATGGTAGAACACAAACTTCAAAAATGGGGTACCTTATCTCTAAAAAGAAAGAGATGTTGGCTATGCTTCATTCACATGAAGCTTTACATCACGCTAAATTTCATGCTTAAAGGGCCTCCTTCACCTCAATTATATATGAAATACTGAGAGGAGAACAATTCCCATGATGCATGTGGGATAAATTAGACTATGTTTATAAAATGCCACAGGCTTGTAAAACAATAGGACTTCTCGGGCGATCACCCATCTCGGTACTACTCTAGCGTGAGCGTGCTTAATTGCAAAGTTATAATGGGATCTAGTGCATTAAATCTATGTTGTAGGCATGCATATAAGACAACAAGAAAAATATTAAATGAAGTATGCAATTAAAAAATGAAGATGACATTACATTCCATTCCCCATCAAAAAGGTGAATATCATGTTTATAAAAAACATAGGCTCAAAATGGTGATTTAGTCGAAGAGGTGGATGGACACTAAGATCCATTTGGATCATTCCTTTCACCTTAGGAAACAAGGGTTCCCATTGCGTCAAGTTCCCTTTGGGGATGAAGAGACTTATGCGAAATCTAAATCTTGGTGTGTTTCTTGCATTGTTGAAGAAGTTGTACTACTTAACTTGTTGAAGGATGTCATGAGCCTGTTACTCGAGGGGTTGGATTTGTTCAAACAATCTAGCTGCATGATCTACCTAAGTGTGGGAGGACTCTATCAGTGAAGATGAAACACGAAGAGTATGAAAGGTTCCGTTATAACCTTTCTTGACTGGGAAATGTGGAGGAACCCCTGTAGCTGCAGCAATAACATATTGGTGCTTGTCTACAATCTTGTCGATCTGCTTTTGTTGGATAGAAAGGTCTTGGGATGAGGTTGTAGTGTCCTTTTATTCACCTTCTGATCAGATTGCAAAGAGGCTAAACTTTTCAATATGAGAGATTACTTTGTGGCATTGTTTTGGTGGGAAAATAGTTGGAAACACCTCTGGTATATGGTATAGTTGATCTCCCAGAGTAACAATGAAACTATGGGGTCAAGACTCATAAAAAAATGATGCCTCCACATATATGGTTGGCCTAATAGAACATCACATACTTCTAGTGGGGTAACATCACACAATACCTCATCCTTGAAGGGATTGATGTCATAGGAGATGCAAAACTCCTAGCTGACATGAATATCTTTACCCTGGAAAAGCCACCCGATGTTGTATGGTTGCGAGTGTGGTGTTTTTGGAAAATCCAACTACTTGAAAACCTATGCTAAGATGATGTTCTGTTGGCTTCTGCTATCAACAATAAAATGCAGTGGGGTCCCATTCACCCACATCTGTGAATGGAAGAGTTGCTCCCCCTCCTTGAGATCCTATTCTGGTTGGATTATTGTAGTTGCGACAGTAGTAATGCGTTCTTCATCAATGATTTGTCTCCTTTTATTATTTTTTGAATCAAGGTCCCAGTCAGGGTTCGAATCATTTTCTTTTAGCTCATCCACCAATGACTGTATTGAGAAAAAATCATTAGTGTTGTGCCAAGGTTTGTTGTGGAACTCACACCACTTTATGATGTCTTTCTTAGACTTCATGTTACCCTTCTTTTCTTGCACCTGAGACTGGCTTTGTTGAGGTTGGCCTTCCTTTCTCTATCCATGCTTCTCCCACTTACTATGCTTCTTGAGTTTCTACTCAATTTTGACTACATATCGATAATCAACTCCCAGTGAGGAGATGTCCAAGAAATCCATCTTTGTTTGGATGTACCTATGTATACCACTGCGGTATTTCAAAACCAGGTGTTGCTCGAAGTCTTTGATACCCATATTTGAGTGTAAGGTATGAAATATGTTGGTGTACTCCAGCACCGTCTGGTCTCCTTTCTGATGCAGATTTGTCCATCTCATGTATTGGTCTTCATAGTTTATAACAGGGTAGAACTCCTCCATTAGGGCATATACAAAGGCCTCCCAAGTGGGTTCTCTCAAATAGTGTAGATCCATCTGCGATGTACCTGTCCAAGTAACCTTCCCATGAAGATATGACATGGGGAAGGGATTCAAGGAGCACAAAGGTCATCTTTTCACTGTCAGAATTTTTTTGGACAGAGTAATAACCTTATAGCAGATTCAACCATTTCTCTAGAGCATCTACATATATCTGGCCTTCAAATAAGGGGATATCAAAATTGACTTGTACCTTGAAGGGTGTAGCACTTACGAAATGGTTATTCATTGAATATACCTCGGCTGCCACCATCAATAGTCTTCGAATGATCTAAGCAAAGTTGTCCATCATCCTGTTCCTTTGTCGCATGAGGGCTTCCATGAGCAATGTCTTGAAAGGATCTGTTTCTCTATCATCTCTTTTTTCTTTCACCATGGGAGATCACTTGGGCTAGAAAGAGCGGTTGTCCTCAAGAAAAACTAGCTCAAGACCCAAATCTCTATACCCTGACTTCATCAAGGACCTACTCTGAGAAATGACAAGGAGAATACTTCTCTGATACCAATAATCCAGATTATTTTGAGAACGAAATGAAGGAAAAAATGTAACCAAGATATAATAATGAAATACAAAAAAATATACAAGAGAACACATAAATACAGTGAAACCCAACTTTTGTTACTGAATAAGATAGAAAAACACTATAGAATACAAACTAGAAAAATGAGGTAGCTTATCTCTAAAAAATATATATGTTGGCTACGCTTCATTCACAAGAATATTTACATCACACTACATTGCATGCTTAAAGGGACTCCCTCACCTCAATCACACTGCATTGCATGCTTAAAGGGCCTCCCTCACCTCAATTATATATGGAATCTCTATATTCCCTACCCTTTGCTCAAACTCAAAGCTTCCCCTGTGGTTCATCCTAGGTTGGTTTTTGAACCTGAGTTGACAATACTGGTCTAGGGACATCTGTCTTTGAACTTTCATATCCAAGCTATAGTATTCCCTGGTACTCCTGGCTAATTGTTCCAAAAAATCTTCAACCTGTTCATGCTACCCTTGATCATCTATGAATGTGGGCATGTATGGTCTGGGGTTAGCTCTACTACCTGAGTGTTTGCCTAGCGGTTCATCCATGAACACTGGAATGTATGGCCTATGATTGGTCCTGCTACCCATATGCCCATGGAACGTGCCACCTCCAAGACTTCTTTCAGATCCAGGTGCTTTCTCCAGGTTATATCTAACTTCCTCATGGGTTCCATGGGACCCTCCAGCCTCCTTATTCCCATATGTATCAGGATCTTTGCCTCAATGGGTTACTTGCATCAGAAGGTCAGTTATCCTAGTTTGGTTCTCGTTCAATTTCTGTAGATTCTCATCAAATTTCTTCAAGGTTTCATAGATTTCGGCGTATCTCCTTCTGTTGGTTTCCTGATACTCATCCAACTGTCGGACCAATGTGCTTTATGTGCGGTTCATGTTTTGTTGGAACTTACAAAATTTGGCTACTAAGAGAGCCAAGCCCTGAGGCTCATGGTCGTCTCCTGACCCTTCCATTTTTGCCTCTGTTTCACTGTTGTTTTTCTTCCTCCGACCGATAACAATTCCCCTGTACTTATGCATGCACTGATATCTCCATAAGTTTGGAGGATCGAGGCTCTGATACCACTGTAATGATCCCAAACCAAATTATTTCTTGAAATCACTAACTACTACTAATTTATTGAGTTATTAAGTACATACAAGATTCATCAACACATGGAGATCACAATATATTCAAGATGTAGAAGCACAAGCAAAGATATGACTTTTTTATTATGAGCAATGTAAGATCAATACAATAGATGGCCAATCTGGCATAAACCTCAGATGGTCGTACAAGAAATAGATATGAGCTGCTACAAAATGCTCTCGACAATACAAAATAAGCCTCCAAAGGCTGGATATACAATGAAGACTGAATCAAGTAGATCTGAGTTGTACTAATACTCAACCTCCAAGATGGAAAGTTCCACATCCTGCTAGAATGCTAAAGCCCTCAATAATTCTGCCCTGCTACCAAAAGTGTCCAATCATCCCGAGAAATATTCCAAATGATAGATCGAGCAACTGTAAGGACAACCCAGATGTCCAAATTCCCAAATCCACTCTCAAACCCCGTAGATCTGAATTCTCCACTGAATGGTGTGCCCCACTGGATGACTGGAACCCTAGTTGGTTTGGCCCTGATGAAGGAGGCCTCCAAATTCTCTGAAACTCTCCAAGAATATAGATCGGGCTATGATAATCCCATGGGAGATGTTTCGGGCTTGGATCTCAAACATATCTCCCTAGATATGAGTTTTACTGAATCACGGGACGTCCCCTATGGCTCCAAGACGTCCCAATCTGCAAACAAATGTAGAATGATGATAACCCTCTAGAAAATCCCTCAAACTAATGGTCCTGCCCCTGCAAACAAAACCCAATTGTCGGAATGGCCCCATGCCCTCAGGATAAGCTGGATCGAACCTCCCTCTAGATGATGGTGTGCCCTTGCTGGAAACACAAGAACAATATGGCTTGCTACCCTTTGAAGTGCTAGATGGAGATGGGTTGAGACTAGAATGGTGTGGAGGATTCTTTCATCCCCGAGACTAGGCTGCGGAAAAAGGTGAGTGGATATTTCACCACTGAGTTTCTCACAAGGGTTTGTACAGAAAAACCCCCAAACTGAATGCTCAAGAGAAATAGCAAATGCTAATCCAAAACCAAAATGAGTAATAGGTGCACCCCAACCTCTTACTTATACTTTTCCTTCTAATTCTCTGTTGAGTTAGGTTAACTCCCAGGGTTAATCTTCTATTCTTCTGTTGAGTTATCTTTTACTCCTTTATCCTTTTCCTTTCTTAAGTCAACTTAAAAATATAACTTTTAACTTCTTGACTTTCCCCCCCTCAGTGTGAGACTATGACCTAGTGGGGGTGCCCAGGACACTGAGTCTCCTCATCACCTCTCTAAGAGGTGGGGGACATTACATTCTTATAACATAAAGAAGCTTCATTGTCAGTTATAATTTTCCTTGGACACCCAAAACGAGACAAGATATTATTTTCTAGAAATTTAATAATGACAAAATCAATAGCTTGCCTTCTTGGTACAGCCTCGATCCATTTTGTGAAATAGTTTGTAGCAGTAAGAATCCACCTGTGTTGGCCCAAAGAGGGAGGATGCATTTCTTCGATAAAGTCTAATCCCCATTGTTGGAAAGGAGCTTCAATAGAGATTAGTTTCAAGGGAAAAGGGAGGACCTTCTTTTTACCCTCGAACACTTGACATTTATGACACGAAGTCACCATCCGATGCACATCGGAAAATAATGTAGGCCAATAGAACCCAGCTCTGAGGATTTTATTAGCTATGGTCTTCCAACTCAGATGACCACCATAGTCTCCTGCATGAAAATTCTACAATACTTTGTCATCTTCATCCTTTAACAGATTTATCAACAAAATACCTCCAGGATCCTTCCAATAAAGATTCCCTTCTAGAATGAAAAATTTTAATGCTTTCAATTTCAAAAACCTATCTTTAGTTTTGGTTAGACCATGGGGAGCTTGTAAGTATGCAAAACAAATATTAGGTCTGCGTACTATGGAGAGTTCATAAATACCTCTTTCACGCTTGGAGTCGCCTGCTCTCCCTGTTCATCTACTGTAGCTAAGAAATTAATATCAAGAGCATGGAAATTGGATTCATCCATTAACTTTGCTAGACCTTGACCTTTAATCAGTTTAGTAGGCTTAATCTCTATGTCATACTCTAGAATGATAGCAATCCATTTTCCTCTTCTGCCATCTGGATTGTCCTGGGTTAAAATGTCCTTTACTACTACATTCAGAACGTATGCAATGGTATGGGAATGGAGAATATATATTCTAAAATCCTTTATGGCTTTTACCAGGGAAAAATCTTGTTTCTCCATTATTTTATAATTCAAAGAAACATCTCTTAAATATTTATTGAAAAAGGCTATGGGTTGTTCATACCCTTTGTTGTTCTTCTGTAGTAATACTTCTACAATGGTATGTTCAGAAGCGAAAGAAAAAAGGTAAAAATCCTTGGTGAAGTCAGGACTGATCAATACAGGAGCCTGTGTGAGTGCATTTTTAACTTGTTCAAAAGACTGCTTGGATTCAGAGTCCCATTTTATTTTTTTGTCCTTTTTTAACATGTTGGTGATGTTCCTAAGACGCTCAGCCAGGTTAGGTATGAATCTTCTTAGAAAGTTTATTTTTCCAATGAAAGATTGTAACTCTTTGATATTCCTTGGGTGTTCCAATTTTTGAATGACTTCTATTCTACTGGGGTCTATATTAATTCCATCCTTAGAGATTATATGCCTCAACAATTTACCTTTAATCTGAAAAGGCTTTTCTTAGGGTTCAGAGAAATCCCAAATTTCTTTCATTTCTCAAACACTCATCTGAGATGTCATAAGTGCTCGTCATCTTATTGGGAATAAATAGTTACGTCGTCCAGATAAATGACAATAAATCTGCCAAGTTCTTCCACAAAAGCGATGCCCATCACTCTTTGAAAAGTGGCCCCAATGTTCATCAATCTGAAAGGCATTTTCATGTACATGAAGGTGCCCCAAGGTGTTGTGAAGGCCATTTTCTCTTGGTCATATGGGTGAACGAGAACCTGGTTATAGCCTAAGAAACCATCCAGTAAGGAGATTCGACTGGATACAACTACCTTTTGTAATATGTGGTCCATTTTTGCCAATGGGTAGTTTTCTTTTAGGGAAACCTTGTTCAGGTTTCAGAAATCAATGCAAAGCCTGATTTCTCTAGTTTTCTTTCGGGTTGGGACCAAATTTGAAACCCATTTGGAAAATCGTAAGGGGACTATGATTTTAGCATCATACATGTTTTTGATTTATTTTTCTATCAGTGGAAGTAACTTGGGATTGATTCTCCTAAGTTTCTATCTGAAAGGTTTTTGATCTTGTTTTATCGGAATCCTATGTTGTATGATGCTCGTGTCATAAGATTTTAAATCTTTATATCCCCAAGAAAAAACATCTGCATATTCCTTGAAAAGTTCAATGTATTTGAGTTTCTTCTCAGGGGGTAAGGATTTGGAAAGTTTTACTATCCTGGGTTTCTCTTCTGTCCCTATGTTACAATCTTCAACCTCTTTACCTCTGGCTTCAATTTTAGGTTTTCTAGCTACATCATTAAAATCAAATAAGTCTTCTAACAGAACTAAACCCCTAGGAAAAA
Organism: Picea engelmannii; assembly: GCA_009831015.1. Lineage (NCBI taxonomy): Eukaryota > Viridiplantae > Streptophyta > Pinopsida > Pinales > Pinaceae > Picea > Picea engelmannii. The sequence continues at coordinate 591,444 of ML780429.1, read as the reverse complement.
CGTTACTCTTTAAATGCAAAACATCACATTCTACCTCATCTTCACTTAAATCTCCTGAATCTATTATATTTATACTATCATTTCCAAAAACAAATTTATTCACATTTTCATCGTCATTTTCTAAGTCTATGTTTGTACACTCGAAATCATTTTTACATTGTAGAAAATCTTCAATTTGATCATCATTCCCAAATACCTGCCAGTATATGATGTTTTCGAAGACAGTCGGTCTGCACTTCACCTCCACAGTGTATGGGCGAGTGGAACAAAAAAGGTATCTTTCATGTAGCTGCTGACGTAGCTAACCCATCTACTAAATTGTTATGTCCCCTAGGCATCAACTACAAATCAACTTCAATGAAACATTTAAGGGCATCCAAAATATCATTTCTCTAATCTCTAAGCCTGGGATGTTTTGTTGCATACTCACCTTTAATTTTTTTGATAATTAATTGAGAATCACCTCTTACCATGATTTGTTTGGCACCAACCTTCTTTAGTAACTTCAGGCCGAGCATCAAAGCTTTGTACTCGGCTATGTTGTTAGTGCATTGAAAATTCAGTTTGTAAGAATGGTTTTCTGAATACCTGGATTTGTGATTGTGCAACCAAACTCCTGCTCTAGCCCCTTCTTTGCTTACAACTCCATCGAAATCCATGCTCCAGAAATATACTGGCAGTTCTTCGCTTATTATGAGTTTCTTCCCTTTTGCCTCTGTGATTTCTTGGTCTTTTTTCAAGTCAAATGTATCTTCTTCCAGTGATTTTTTCTCCCATATCATCGTCTTTATACAGAATGAAGGAACCTAGATCAGAGTGAGCATAGTGCAGAGGATAATTATGTGGATTTTCTTGGCTGCTGACCATATATTTCATCAACATCTCTCTATACAGTCTTCTCTGTTGTCTGAATACTGGGATGGTGGAATATGACATATCCAACTGCAAAGTGCCTTTCAACTTGGCCCCCCAAGACCTAGACAACAACATACCATATTTCGGGGGAATATCCATGACTACCACATCCATAACCATGCTTTTTGTTGGAATCTAAACTAGGGTGATACACAAGTCCTTGATCAACCCGATACATCTGACTTTGCTGGAGTCAAAAGAGTGTAAATCCTCGTAAGGTCTGGTGACCTCGAGTCCCAGTTTTTCCATCACTGCTTTAGGCATCAGGTTATGAGAAGCACCTGAATCTAACATAGCATTGTGCAGAATGAGGTCATGTATATTAAGTCTGATGTAAAAAGGAGCAACAACACTGGTGTCAGTCTGACCATCAACTTTAGGGCCAAACAGGAGTTCTGGTTGATCATCGGTAAGATTTACCGTGTCCGAATGATTTTTCGATCCAACGGTTAAGGCCTTTGTGCCTATATCAGGCTCAATGTTCAACGCTTTGATCACCTACGATCAATAAGCATCCTTACTCATCAACTTGGAAAGGGGAATGGGAATTTTCACTTTGGCTAATTCCCCTTCGAGGCTGAAAGGAGTAGGTGCTCTTCTTTGGCTCAGCAATCCTGATCTGTCCACCATAGTTTTCTGAGAAGAAGTACTTGGTCGATTGGTTGAGGAAACCTCAGTCTGTGTTGATATTTGTAAAATGGTAGGGTTTCTTTTTGTTGGAGTTTCAGAATTACCTTTCTCGGGGATATTTTTGGTAGAAGGATTAGGAGATTTCTTGGTTTCGAATTTTTTATTCGTTCCAGTTACCTTTTTTGGGGAATTTTCATCTGTCTTTTTACTTCACAAATTGTACTACCTGTGTACCTCCATAATGGCATTTTAAAATGATTTTTGTTCGGTCTCTTTAGCTTCCTCACTCACCTTTGTTTGAGAAATAAGGAAAAGTTCTTTCTCTTCCTGAGTAAGGAAAATGGCTTCATTATCGTGAATTCCCATGAGGTTTATGTGTGTGTCTTCTAATTCTTCAATTACCTCCTCACCCTCGTCGACATAATTTTCCTGTAGTAGTGGTCTGATCTTTTGATCATGACCCCTCTATTCTCTTTGATCCCTAGGATATCTCTGCCTGATTTGAGGAGGATTTCTTCTGAAGTTAGGATTCCAAATTTGTGGAGCAGGTTGGTTTTCTCTACGAGGATTTCTTTCGGTTACAGTAAATCTCTCCATCATCCTCTCCACTGCTCTAGATATGGAATCTAGTTTGGCGTTAGGAGAAGATGTGGAACTTTCCTCTTTAATCGTGACTCTCCTCTTTGTCCTCTATCGTGCTCTTTTAGCCAATAGGTTGGCCTCTACACTTATCGCACTTTTATGCATGTCCTACAGGGTGGTGGAGTTTATTTCCCTTAATTGATATGACATATCAGCATCAAAACCATCAGGGAATTTTATCTGTGCCAAACCTTGTGGGGGTTTAATATCAGCTAGAATCACATTGTACAGATTGTTGAGTTGGGTGCAGTAGTCTTGTACTGTCTCTCCTTGATTCCTTCTAATGTTTTCGTATTCTGACAAGATCTAGAGAGGATTTTTCTTTACCTCCCATCTGTTCAGAAAACTTCTTTGAAACACTGTAAGGTTGACCACTGAAGCATCACATAAGCCTTTGTACCATTTCTTAATGTCCCCAATCAGACTTTGCGCAAAGAGTCTCATTTGAACGTCAGCTTCATCCACTTCTTGCAAGTCAAAATAGTCATTCATTTTATCAACGTGTTGTTGTACGTTCAAGAGACCTGTACCATCGAACTGTGGGAGTCTCATTTGATAGTCCTGGGGCATGTCATGTAAAGGTGCAACCAACACCAAGGGATCATATCTGGCCGCCATGATAGGTGGAGGGGGTGGGACAACATCCTAGATGATAGGTGGGGTGATGGCAGGAAATGAGGAGGATGAGGGACTAGCTGGCACAGAGTGAGAAGTTTGAGGTTTTGCAGTGGGAGATAGTATTTTAGGGGTCTAGGGTTGCAGGATGGATGGATCTAAAATGGCTTCAGTCACAAAGCTATCAGATTTCGTTCTAAACAGGCTTTGTTCAAAAATGGTGTCGAAGTCAAGATCTTGAAGGGAAACAAGTTCCTTTGGAAGAGAAGAGGACCTGTGAAGGGGAGTATGACTCCTTGAACCTTCTGCAATGGTCTTCTTTTTCAATAACTATTCTGGATTATCAGTTGCTATCGCAGGTTCTGGGTCTAGGTGGGATCGAGTATAAGCTCTTTTAGGAGCCAGATTTTTTTAATTTTTATATATTTTTATTTTTATGAATATGAAATTACTATGTACAAGCATTTAACAACCTTTGAACATTATTTCTTTCTCAGATTTATAATTTTTTCAGAAACAAAATTTTCTTCTAGGGAAAAAAAAAAACGTGGGGTTGAACGTTTGTTCAGTTTCCCTAGTATGGTCACCACTATGTTATCGCTCTATAAATTCCCAGAGGTTGTCAGAGTAGAAGAAATTTACAAGACGTAACTTTATCCAACCACTTCGAAACTAGAATCTAGCCCTACCAGTTTCAGAGAGGGATCCCTCTATATGATTTAGCTATGTTTTAACTTTGAGATATTAGGCTAGTTAAATAAAATAAGATTGAATGGTTTTTTGTTTTTTTTTAAGTTGGCTGAAAAGGGTTTTACACCTCCATGGGCTATGGGGTCTGTATTATAAAGATAGAGATCTAAAAAGAAATTAAAAGATTCTTTTCACAGGGAAAGATAATGCATTCATTGGATTCTTTAGCAATAAAATGATGAATAGCAGAAAAGATGAGAATATCAATTAAAGTAAAGAAGCATTTAAGAATTTCTTCACTGTAATATCAGAAAGATAAACATTAAGATCTTTCAAAGCCGGAAACAGGGTATACAAAGATAAATCCTGCAACATGCGCTACTTTAAAAGATTAGATTAGAAAAAAATATGACGACTGAGAGAGAAAAAACATTTAACATAGAAAATAAAACATCACCAATGAATAACACACGAGAATCCTGTGAAACGTCTCTTTGTATTACTGGAAGATCTATTGATAAGAATTACAGTCTTTCTGGCTTACAGGGCGTAAAGATCAATCCTCGGTACTTCAAAGTTTGAAGTATTTATAATAAAAAATTACATACGATCCTGTCAATAAAGATCAGGACGTGGAAGTTCTAAATTTAGCTAACTAGCTCAACAAAATACAAAAAATCAGGAATTGTTTGATGATGTGTTGAAACTTCATGTTGATTTCTGGGGTAAACCGTTGGTGAGGCCTCTACACAACCTCATCTGACTGGATAGATGACTAGGCTTGGACACCTCATCTTTTACTTGGTCAAATTGCATAGCTCTTCCCATCGAAGGTGACTGGGAACGCCGACTTTGATTAGTCTTCGATACACTTCATCCATCTCTTTATACTTGGAAAAAGTTGGCTTGACGATGAAAATGTACTGGATCTCGTGTTGTATGCTGATGTCTGACTGTAAAGATTCTAAGAATGCCTTGCCTATGATATTGCCCTGTATTCTTGAGAATTTAGAACTATATTTAGCCACAATGGCTAGTTTCTTTTTATAATCAAATAGTGTCATTAACTTTTCATTTATGACCCTTAAGCCAGGGAGGCCTTTGTTCTACAGAGCTTCAATTTTTCTGAAAAATCTTTTCACTCCTATATCCATAGTCTGGACCTTTTCTTCCAGCTGTAGCATTAGTCCTCTTTTGTTCAAGACCCTTTTGACTTCGAGGATAGTTTCTATCCTATATTCAAGTTTCAAATCCTCTAACTCTTGTCTGGTTTTAGAGTTCAAGAATTTAATGATCTCAGTGGCTTCTGTGGGAATCTCTCCCAGTTCTGCTCTTATTTTCTCAATAGCCTCCTTGCTTCTTTGCACTAGTTCGTTTTTCTCGAACATGATTTGTACCATAGGCCAAATTTCATTTACGGACTTGGTGATATCCATCCAGACACTTTCCTTGACCTCAACAAGTGTTTTTCCTGCCACTGTTTTCTTCTAAAGTTGTTGCAATTCCTGTTTGATCTTGTCTGATGTTTGTTTCTCCTTGGAGTAGCTAGTTTGGTAAGAAGGCTCGAGTTCCTAAAGGTTCTCAACCTCCTTTTTAAGTATTCTAATCTTTGTCTCTTGAAAATTCTTCTCTTCCATGGATTTTTCCAGTTCTACTGTCTTCTCTAGAGCTGACAGTGGAGTTGCTGAGAGAATCTTTGTTGCAGATGTTGTGCTTACTCCTGTGAGTGGAACTGCACTCAATGGAATGACTTCCATGGGCTTTGATTGTTCCTTCTCTCTCAATAACCTTTCCAGTTCTGCTTCCATCTCTTTCAACTGAGCATTCTTCTCCATGATCAACTTGAGCATCTCATATTTTTCACCTTCTGTCTCAGTTATCTCTTTTGTTTGTGCATCTTCCGTTGGTGACAGTTTCAACTATTTCCTCAGAGATGTTATATCGACATTTTTCTTTTTAATCATATCCTCAACTGCTTTCACATTTGAGGGGTCATACCCGATCTTGAGGACCAATTCTTCCAACGTCTTAATTTTGTTATCCTTTGCAAAGGATGATATCTTTTCTAATTTCAGCTGTGTCTGGACTTTGCTTAGAGATTCTTGTAATTTAGTGGCCGCAGTAGAAGCATTTGCCAACATGGAGAAAATCATTTCCCTAGTTTGCCTGTGCAGATCCATTTGATCAGTAGGATGAACATCCCTAGTATGAATTTTGAATGCTTCCCTTTTGTAATCAGTGATTGCTTTGGGGTCTGGAACCTGTGCCTGCAGAAATGCCATGTGCATTCTACCCTTCTCTGTATCAAATGAAGACAACAATCTGTGTTGTGCCATTGAAGTTTGTTTCCAAAACTGGGCATAAGTACTACTGGTCAGTGTCTGATTTTTCTTTTTGATTAGGTCATACTTCTAAAAAACACTCAATTTTGGTCCTACTTTTCTCAGCTGGTCGATCAGTGGAGTATCCGTGGAATTCTTGGAAAAAATTGTAGACATGATCTATTTGTCGCTTGTGCTAAAATGTGTTCGATCATCCTTCATAGTTGCAGTGGATTAGATTCTGTTTTCACTAGTTGTGTCAGGTATAAGATCAGTTTTTGGCCTTTTGGTGTGTAATTGGAAATCTTCAGCCGAGACTTCAGAGACTGAAGGTGAAGTATCCTTCCTGGGTCTTTTATCCTTGGTAACCTGTGGTGTAGTAGTCTATGAGATGATAACTGAAAGGTCCCATTGTTCTGTCTCAACCAGAGTGTTCGGCTCCAATTCAGTTTGATTTGCGAGCTTCTCTATCTCAGGCTTGGGGGTATGAACATACGAGACACTTTTATTTCTAATCCTCATCTCAGAAATTATCCTGCATGGATTATAGTGCCATGTGAAACTAGCATAAAACTTCATTTCTTTCAACGGTCTGTCTGCTTCATCCCCAGTGCCTTGGCTATTGCATATGAAAGACCTTATTTTCCCTTTAATTCTATGTTGTTTTTTCTTTTTCAGAGACACAAAATGTATGTCATCTCAGTTAATCATTTGCCTTATATACTCTAGGGAAAATATCCTCACAAGTAGATACTTGGGCAATTTGTATGGAGCCAACTCACATCCATATACTATGATCTCGGTGTGATTTTGGTAAAGATACCAGTCTCCAGTCTTTGCAAGGTATGACAGGTGTAAGATCCTATGAATCTCCTCATTTATTCTCGGTTCAGGTCTGCCACTGAGCATGCTCACCACAGGATGGTAGAACTTCTCGATAAACTGTTTGAAGCTAAATTCTGTAGATTTTTTCCTGAGTAGTGAGGTCCAAGTTGTTACCACCTATGGCCTCCCATCCTTGTCCATGTTCTGCATTGAAAAGGAGAATCTATCCTCTTGAAAGAAAGTGAACATGTAGGCCAGTATTGAGGAATATCAGAGCATGCCTTTTGGGGTGAAATTTAAGAACTGCTCGTGAATAATGTTCGCCAGGAAAGTGTTGTAATTGAAATGTGTGGTGGGCCTTTCTTCCATGGAGAAAATGGACAAAAAACCCAATATGGGTTCATCCACCCATTGGTCGAAAAAATAACCGAGCAGAGAATAGAGCGACGGAATGATTTGGTTTCCCTTTACTAAGAATAGGGAGGAAGGGTATGGGGGATTTGTCTTGGGGAGTTGAGTAGCCTGAGGGAGGAAAAGCTCGAAAATCTGGGCTCTTTGAGGGAAAGATAACTTCTGGTAAAGCTCTGTGATGACCTCAAGATTTAAAAGGGAGGCGGATTCAGCTCTGGGTATCTACATCATCTGATCGATGGCTTATGGTGTAATGAAGAACAAAGTCTCTTCTGATGAAGAAACTATGGTTCTCTGGCCAGGGAGATAATGATCCTAGCATTTGAGGGTGAATTCAAGGAAATGGTGAACCTGGGGGAAAAGATACAGAGGAAGGTTGGATTCCCAGAGCCCAATTTCATTGCTTTGATATAAGAAAACCTCTTTGAGCCATGACTGCAAATCCGCGAAGTCAAATTTGCACCTGGTGTCTGCGATTAAATGATCCTTGTTGGCCAAATGGATCCTGTCGAGGTCGATAGGAGGCGGGAGGAAAGGATTTTCCTCGACTTCTTCTTTCTTTGATTTTGGCGCCATCACTGTGAAAATACCTACAAGTCAAACAAACGTTAGTGGGGATGACTTTGGTTTTGGACGGTTGACTAGAACGGAGAGAAAACAGGGAAAGATATGCTCTGGTGCGATGGGAAAAATATTCTCTGGTGAGACGACATAGTAAGCAATGAGAGAATGAAGGGAAAAGGTAGTTTTGAGAAAATGGATAACCGTTGGGCGCGAGAGACAGGTCAGTAGACTAACAGATAAGTTAGCCAGTAATAAATTGCCAACGGGTCCTTTGGAATGTGAGATGGCAGGTAACAATGAATGATGAATATGATCGGGTGACGTGGCGACTGTTGATTGGGAAGTGACCATGGCAAATGGACTTGTAATGGGTGAATAGGGAGAATGGAGTGACAGAGTAATGAGACGTGACCTTTAGGGGAAAAAGTGGAAAATGATGTCATGGGGTGACAGGGGTATGTCAAAAAATGGTAAGCGGTGGGATTCTGCACCAATGGATTCCTGCCACATAGAAAAGTGGGCCCGCTAGAAAAAACACTCTATTCCAGAACCTCCCCCCCATCATTAAAATAAGACCTGTCGGGGGGGTTCGTAAAACACCATCAGTCGTCCATCGGTGTGCCTACCACTGGACCGTAGATCTAAGCACGACATTTAAGGGTCCGGAATTGAATCTCAACCATGGATGCGTGACTTCTTTATACATGATTTCAGACCCCCC